>JAWPHD010015862.1:0-52917 GCA_037043455.1 Cyrtodaria siliqua
AACTGAATATATATATGTGTAAGAAATGAATATATATGCGTAAAAACTGAATATATATGCGTAAGAACTGAATGTATATGCGTAAGAACTGAATATACGCGTAACAACTGAATATATATGCGTAAGAACTGAATATATATATGTGTAAGAAATGAATATATATGCGTAAAAACTGAATATATATGCGTAAGAACTGAATGTATATGCGTAAGAACTGAATATATGCGTAACAACTGAATATATATGCATAAGAACTGAATATTTATGCGTAAGAACTGATTATATATGCGTAAGAACTGAATATATGCGTAATAACTGAATATATATGCATAAGAACTGAATATATATGCGTAAGAACTGAATATATATGTGTAAGAACTAAATATATATGCGTAAGAACTGAATATATGCGTAAAAACTGAATAAATATGTGTAAGAGCTGAATATATATGTGTGAGAACTGAATATATATGCGTACGAACGGAATATATATGCATAAGAACTGAATATATATGCGTAAGAACTGATTATATATGCGTAAGAACTGAATATATGCGTAAGAACTGAATATATATGCATAAGAACTGAATATATATGCGTAAGAACTGAATATATATGCGTAAGAACTGAATATATGCATAAGAAAGGAATATATATGAGTGAGAACTGAATATATATATGTGTAAGAAATGAATATATATGCGTAAAAACTGAATATATATGCGTAAGAACTGAATGTATATGCGTAAGAACTGAATATACGCGTAACAACTGAATATATATGCGTAAGAACTGAATATATATGCGTAAGAACTGAATATATGCGTAAGAACTGAATATATGCGTAAGAACTGAATATATATGCATAAGAACTGAATATATATGCGTAAGAACTGAATATATATGCGTAAGAACTGAATATATGCATAAGAAAGGAATATATATGAGTGAGAACTGAATATATATATGTGTAAGAAATGAATATATATGCGTAAAAACTGAATATATATGCGTAAGAACTGAATGTATATGCGTAAGAACTGAATATACGCGTAACAACTGAATATATATGCGTAAGAACTGAATATATATATGTGTAAGAAATGAATATATATGCGTAAAAACTGAATATATATGCGTAAGAACTGAATGTATATGCGTAAGAACTGAATATACGCGTAACAACTGAATATATATGCGTAAGAACTGAATATATATGCGTAAGAACTGAATATATGCATAAGAACGTAATATATATGCGTAAGAACTGAATATATATGCGTAAGAACTGAATATATGCGTAAGAACTGAATATATATGCATAAGAACTGAATATATATGCGTAAGAACTGATTATATATGCGTAAGAACTGAATATATATGCGTAAGAACTGAATATATATGCGTAAGAACTGAATATATATGCATAAGAACTGAATATATGCGTAAGAACTGAAAATATATGCGTTAGAACGGAATATATATGCATAAGAACTGAATATATGCGTAAGAACTGAATATATATGCATAAGAACTGAATATATATGCATAATAACTGAATATATGCGTAAGAACTGAATATATGCGTAAGAACTGAATATATATGCGTAAGAACTGAATATATATGCGTAAGAACTGAACATGTGCGTAAGAACTGAATATATATGCATAAGAACTGAATATATATGCATAAGAACTGAATATATGCGTAAGAACTGAATATATGCGTAAGAACTGAATATATATGCGTAAGAACGGAATATATATGCGTAAGAACTGAATATGTGCGTAAGAACTGAATATATATGCATAAGAACTGAATATATATGCATAAGAACTGATTATATATGCATAAGAACTGAATATATATGCATAAGAACTGATTATATATGCATAGGAACTGAATATATGTGTAAGAACTGAATATATATGCATAAGAACTGATTATATATGCATAAGAACTGAATATATGTGTAAGAACTGAATATATATGCATAAAAACTGAATATATATGTGTAAGAACTGAACATATATGTGTAAGAACTGAATATATTCGCGTAAGAACTGAATATATATGCCTAAGGTCATGAATATATATGCGTAAGAACTGAATATATGCGTAAGAACTGAATATATATGCGTAAGAACTGAATATATATGCGTAAGAACTGAATATATATGTGTAAGAACTGAATATATATGTGTAAGAACGGAATATATATGCGTAAGAACTTAATATATATGCGTAAGAACTGAATATATATGCGTAAGAACTGAATATATGCGTAAGAACTGAATATATATGCGTAAGAACTGAATATATATGCGTAAGAACTGAATATATATATGTGTAAGAAATGAATATATATGCGTAAGAACTGAATATATATGCGTAAGAACTGAATATACGCGTAAGAACTGAATATATATCCGTAAGAACTGAATATATGCGTAAGAACTGAATATATATGCATAAGAACTGAATATATATGCGTAAGAACTGATTATATATGCGTAAGAACTGAATATATATGCGTAAGAACTGAATATATATGTGTAAGAACTGAATATATATGTGTAAGAACGGAATATATATGCGTAAGAACTTAATATATATGCGTAAGAACTGAATATATATGCGTAAGAACTGAATATATGCGTAAGAACTGAATATATATGCGTAAGAACTGAATATATATGCGTAAGAACTGAATATATATATGTGTAAGAAATGAATATATATGCGTAAGAACTGAATATATATGTTTAAGAACTGAATATATATGTGTAAGAACTGAATATATATGCGTAAGAACTGAATATATATGCGTAAGAACTGAATATATATGCATAAGAACTGAATATATATGCATAATAACTGAATATATGCGTAAGAACTGAATATATGCGTAAGAACTGAATATATATGCGTAAGAACGGAATATATATGCGTAAGAACTGAATATGTGCGTAAGAACTGAATATATATGCATAAGAACTGAATATATATGCATAAGAACTGATTATATATGCATAAGAACTGAATATATATGCATAAGAACTGATTATATATGCATAAGAACTGAATATATGTGTAAGAACTGAATATATATGCGTAAGAACGGAATATATATGCGTAAGAACTGAATATATATGCGTAAGAACTGAATGTATATGCGTAAGAACTGAATATACGCGTAAGAACTGAATATATAAGCGTAAGAACTGAATATATATGCGTAAGAACTGAATATATGCATAAGAACGGAATATATAAGCGTAAGAACGGAATATATATGCGTAAGAACTGAATATATGCGTAAGAACTGAATATATATGCATAAGAACTGAATATATATGCGTAAGAACTGATTATATATGCGTAAGAACTGAATATATGCGTAATAACTGAATATATATGCATAAGAACTGAATATATATGCGTAAGAACTGAATATATATGTGTAAGAACTAAATATATATGCGTAAGAACTGAATATATGCGTAAAAACTGAATAAATATGTGTAAGAGCTGAATATATATGTGTGAGAACTGAATATATATGCGTACGAACGGAATATATATGCATAAGAACTGAATATATATGCGTAAGAACTGATTATATATGCGTAAGAACTGAATATATGCGTAAGAACTGAATATATATGCATAAGAACTGAATATATATGCGTAAGAACTGAATATATATGCGTAAGAACTGAATATATGCATAAGAAAGGAATATATATGAGTGAGAACTGAATATATATATGTGTAAGAAATGAATATATATGCGTAAAAACTGAATATATATGCGTAAGAACTGAATGTATATGCGTAAGAACTGAATATACGCGTAACAACTGAATATATATGCGTAAGAACTGAATATATATGCGTAAGAACTGAATATATGCGTAAGAACTGAATATATGCGTAAGAACTGAATATATATGCATAAGAACTGAATATATATGCGTAAGAACTGAATATATATGCGTAAGAACTGAATATATGCATAAGAAAGGAATATATATGAGTGAGAACTGAATATATATATGTGTAAGAAATGAATATATATGCGTAAAAACTGAATATATATGCGTAAGAACTGAATGTATATGCGTAAGAACTGAATATACGCGTAACAACTGAATATATATGCGTAAGAACTGAATATATATATGTGTAAGAAATGAATATATATGCGTAAAAACTGAATATATATGCGTAAGAACTGAATGTATATGCGTAAGAACTGAATATACGCGTAACAACTGAATATATATGCGTAAGAACTGAATATATATGCGTAAGAACTGAATATATGCATAAGAACGTAATATATATGCGTAAGAACTGAATATATATGCGTAAGAACTGAATATATGCGTAAGAACTGAATATATATGCATAAGAACTGAATATATATGCGTAAGAACTGATTATATATGCGTAAGAACTGAATATATATGCGTAAGAACTGAATATATATGCGTAAGAACTGAATATATATGCATAAGAACTGAATATATGCGTAAGAACTGAAAATATATGCGTTAGAACGGAATATATATGCATAAGAACTGAATATATGCGTAAGAACTGAATATATATGCATAAGAACTGAATATATATGCATAATAACTGAATATATGCGTAAGAACTGAATATATGCGTAAGAACTGAATATATATGCGTAAGAACTGAATATATATGCGTAAGAACTGAACATGTGCGTAAGAACTGAATATATATGCATAAGAACTGAATATATATGCATAAGAACTGAATATATGCGTAAGAACTGAATATATGCGTAAGAACTGAATATATATGCGTAAGAACGGAATATATATGCGTAAGAACTGAATATGTGCGTAAGAACTGAATATATATGCATAAGAACTGAATATATATGCATAAGAACTGATTATATATGCATAAGAACTGAATATATATGCATAAGAACTGATTATATATGCATAAGAACTGAATATATGTGTAAGAACTGAATATATATGCATAAGAACTGATTATATATGCATAAGAACTGAATATATGTGTAAGAACTGAATATATATGCATAAAAACTGAATATATATGTGTAAGAACTGAACATATATGTGTAAGAACTGAATATATTCGCGTAAGAACTGAATATATATGCCTAAGGTCATGAATATATATGCGTAAGAACTGAATATATGCGTAAGAACTGAATATATATGCGTAAGAACTGAATATATATGCGTAAGAACTGAATATATATGTGTAAGAACTGAATATATATGTGTAAGAACGGAATATATATGCGTAAGAACTTAATATATATGCGTAAGAACTGAATATATATGCGTAAGAACTGAATATATGCGTAAGAACTGAATATATATGCGTAAGAACTGAATATATATGCGTAAGAACTGAATATATATATGTGTAAGAAATGAATATATATGCGTAAGAACTGAATATATATGCGTAAGAACTGAATATACGCGTAAGAACTGAATATATATCCGTAAGAACTGAATATATGCGTAAGAACTGAATATATATGCATAAGAACTGAATATATATGCGTAAGAACTGATTATATATGCGTAAGAACTGAATATATATGCGTAAGAACTGAATATATATGTGTAAGAACTGAATATATATGTGTAAGAACGGAATATATATGCGTAAGAACTTAATATATATGCGTAAGAACTGAATATATATGCGTAAGAACTGAATATATGCGTAAGAACTGAATATATATGCGTAAGAACTGAATATATATGCGTAAGAACTGAATATATATATGTGTAAGAAATGAATATATATGCGTAAGAACTGAATATATATGCGTAAGAACTGAATATACGCGTAAGAACTGAATATATATGCGTAAGAACTGAATATATATGCGTAAGAACTGAATATATGCATAAGAACGGAATATATATGCGTAAGAACGGAATATATATGCGTAGGAACTGAATATATGCGTAAGAACTGAATATATATGCTTAAGAAATGAATATATATGCGTAAGAACTGATTATATATGCTTAAGAACTGAATATATATGCGTAAGAACTGAATATATATGTGTAAGAACTGAATATATATGTTTAAGAACTGAATATATATGCGTAAGAACTGAATATATATGCATAAAAACTGAATATATATGCATAAGAAATGAATATATATGCATAATAACTGAATATATGCGTAAGAACTGAATATATGCGTAAGAACTGAATATATATGCGTAAGAACTGAATATATATGCGTAAGAACTGAATATGTGCGTAAGAACTGAATATATATGCATAAGAACTGAATATATATGCATAAGAACTGATTATATATGCATAAGAACTGAATATATATGCATAAGAACTGATTATATATGCATAAGAACTGAATATATGTGTAAGAACTGAATATATATGCATAAAAACTGAATATATATGCGTAAGAACTGAATATATATGTGTAAGAACTGAATATATATGTGTTAGAACTGAATATATTCGCGTAAGAACTGAATATATATGCCTAAGGTCATGAATATATAAGCGTAAGAACTGAATATATGCGTAAGAACTGAATATATATGCGTAAGAACTGAATATATATGCGTAAGAACTGAATATATATGTGTAAGAACTGAATATATATGTGTAAGAACGGAATATATATGCGTAAGAACTGAATATATATGCGTAAGAACTGAATGTATATGCGTAAGAACTGAATATACGCGTAAGAACTGAATATATAAGCGTAAGAACTGAATATATATGCGTAAGAACTGAATATATGCATAAGAACGGAATATATATGCGTAAGAACGGAATATATATGCGTAAGAACTGAATATATGCGTAAGAACTGAATATATATGCATAAGAACTGAATATATATGCGTAAGAACTGGTTATATATGCGTAAGAACTGAATATATGCGTAAGAACTGAATATATATGCATAAGAACTGAATATATATGTGTAAGAACTGAATATATATGCGTAAGAACGGAATATATATGCGTAAGAACTTAATATATATGCGTAAGAACTGAATATATATGCGTAAGAACTGAATATATATGCGTAAGAACTGAATATATATGCGTAAGAACTGAATATATATATGTGTAAGAAATGAATATATATGCGTAAGAACTGAATATATATGCGTAAGAACTGAATATACGCGTAAGAACTGAATATATATGCGTAAGAACTGAATATATATGCGTAAGAACTGAATATATGCATAAGAACGGAATATATATGCGTAAGAACGGAATATATATGCGTAGGAACTGAATATATGCGTAAGAACTGAATATATATGCTTAAGAAATGAATATATATGCGTAAGAACTGATTATATATGCTTAAGAACTGAATATATATGCGTAAGAACTGAATATATATGTGTAAGAACTGAATATATATGTTTAAGAACTGATTATATATGCGTAAGAACTGAATATATATGCATAAGAACTGAATATATATGCATAATAACTGAATATATGCGTAAGAACTGAATATATGCGTAAGAACTGAATATATATGCGTAAGAACTGAATATATATGCGTAAGAACTGAATATGTGCGTAAGAACTGAATATATATGCATAAGAACTGAATATATATGCATAAGAACTGATTATATATGCATAAGAACTGAATATATATGCATAAGAACTGATTATATATGCATAAGAACTGAATATATGTGTAAGAACTGAATATATATGCATAAAAACTGAATATATATGCGTAAGAACTGAATAAATATGTGTAAGAACTGAATATATATGTGTTAGAACTGAATATATTCGCGTAAGAACTGAATATATATGCCTAAGGTCATGAATATATAAGCGTAAGAACTGAATATATGCGTAAGAACTGAATATATATGCGTAAGAACTGAATATATATGCGTAAGAACTGAATATATATGTGTAAGAACTGAATATATATGTGTAAGAACGGAATATATATGCGTAAGAACTGAATATATATGCGTAAGTACTGAATGTATATGCGTAAGAACTGAATATACGCGTAAGAACTGAATATATAAGCGTAAGAACTGAATATATATGCGTAAGAACTGAATATATGCATAAGAACGGAATATATATGCGTAAGAACGGAATATATATGCGTAAGAACTGAATATATGCGTAAGAACTGAATATATATGCATAAGAACTGAATATATATGCGTAAGAACTGATTATATATGCGTAAGAACTGAATATATGCGTAAGAACTGAATATATATGCATAAGAACTGAATATATATGCGTAAGAACTGAATATATATGTGTAAGAACTAATATATATGCGTAAGAACTAAATATATATGCGTAAAAACTGAATATATATGTGTAAGAGCTGAATATATATGTGTGAGAACTGAATATATATGCGTACGAACGGAATATATATGCATAAGAACTGAATATATATGCGTAAGAACTGATTATATATGCGTAAGAACTGAATATATATGCGTAAGAACTGAATATATATGCGTAAGAACTGAATATATATGTGTAAGCACTGAATATATATGCGTAAGAACTGATTATATATGCGTAAGAACTAAATGTATATGCGTAAGAACTGAATATACGCGTAAGAACTGAATATATATGCGTAAGAACTGAATATATATGCGTAAGAACTGAATATATGCATAAGAACGGAATATATATGCGTAGAACGGAATATATATGCGTAAGAACTGAATATATATGCGTAAGAACTGAATATATGCATAAGAACGGAATATATATGCGTAAGAACTGAATATATATGCGTAAGAACTGAATACTTGCATAAGAACGGAATATATATGCGTAAGAACGGAATATATATGCGTAAGAACTGAATATATATGCGTAAGAACTGAATATATACATAAGAACGGAATATATTTGCGTAAAACTGAATATATATGTGTAAGAACTGAATATATATATGTAAGAACTGAATATATATATGTAAGAACGGAATATATATGCGTAAGAACTGAATATATGCATAAAAACTGAATATATATGCGTAAGAACTGAATATATATGCGTAAGAACTGAATATATATGCGTAAGAACTGAATATATATATGTGTAAGAAATGAATATATATTTGTAAGAACGGAATATATATGCGTAAGAACTTAATATATATGCGTAAGAACTGAATATATATGCGTAAGAACTGAATATATGCGTAAGAACTGAATATATATGCATAAGAACTGAATATATATGCGTAAGAACTGAATATATATATGTGTAAGAAATGAATATATATGCGTAAGAACTGAATATATATGCGTAAGAACTGAATATACGCGTAAGAACTGAATATATATGCGTAAGAACTGAATATATATGCGTAAGAACGGAATATATATGCGTAAGAACGGAATTATATGCGTAGGAACTGAATATATGCGTAAGAACTGAATATATATGCATAAGAACTGAACATATATGCGTAAGAACTGATTATATATGCTTAAGAACTGAATATATATGCGTAAGAACTGAATATATATGTGTAAGAACTGAATATATATGTTTAAGAACTGAATATATATGCGTAAGAACTGAATATATATGCGTAAGAACTGAATATATATGCGTAACAACTGAATATATGCGTAAGAACTGAATATATATGTGTAAGAACTGAATATATATGTTTAAGAACTGAATATATATGTGTAAGAACTGAATATATATGCGTAAGAACTGAATATATATGCGTAAGAACTGAATATATATGCGTAAGAACTGAATATATGCGTAAGAACTGAATATATATGCATAAGAACTGAATATATGCGTAAGAACTGAATATATGCGTAAGAACGGAATATATATGCGTAAGAACTGAATATGTGCGTAAGAACTGAATATATATGCATAAGAACTGAATATATATGCATAATAACTGATTATATATGCATAAGAACTGAATATATGTGTAAGAACTGAATATATATGCATAAAAACTGAATATATATGAGTAAGAACTGAATATATATGTGTAAGAACTGAATATATATGTGTAAGAACTGAATATATATGTGTAAGAACGGAATATATATGCGTAAGAACTGAATATATATGCGTAAGAACTGAATATATATGTGTAAGCACTGAATATATATGCGTGAGAACTGAATATATATGCGTAAGAACGGAATATATATGCGTAAGAACGGAATATATATGCGTAAGAACTGAATATATGCGTAAGAACTGAATATATATGCATAAGAACTGAATATATATGCGTAAGAACTGATTATATATGCGTAAGAACTGAATATATGCGTAAGAACTGAATATATATGCATAAGAACTGAATATATATGCGTAAGAACTGAATATATATGTGTAAGAACTAAATATATATGCGTAAGAACTGAATATATGCGTAAGAACTGAATAAATATGTGTAAGAGCTGAATATATATGTGTGAGAACTGAATATATATGCGTAATAACGGAATATATATGCATAAGAACTGAATATATATGCGTAAGAACTGATTATATATGCGTAAGAACTGAATATATGCGTAAGAACTGAATATATATGCATAAGAACTGAATATATATGTGTAAGAACTGAATATATATGCGTAAGAACTGAATATATATGCGTAAGAACTGAATATATATGTGTAAGAACTGAATATATATGTGTGAGAACTGAATATATATGCGTAAGAACGGAATATATATGCGTAAGAACTGAATATATATGCGTGAGAACTGAATATATATGCGTAAGAACTGAATATATATGTGTGAGAACTAAATATATATGCGTGGGAACTGAATATATATGTGTAAGGACTGAATATATATGCGTAAGAACTGAATATATATGCGTAAGAACTGAATATATATGTGTAAGAACTGAATATATATATGTAAGAACTGAATATGTATGTGTAAGAACGGAATATATATGCGTAAGAACTGAATATATGCATAAAAACTGAATATATATGCGTCAGAACTGAATATATATGCGTAATAACTGAATATATATGCGTAAGAACTGATTATAAATATGTGTAAGAACTGAATAAATATGCGTAAGAACTGAATGTATATGCGTAAGAACTGAATATATGCGTAAGAACGGAATATATATGCGTAAGAACTGAATATATTTGCGTAAGAACTGAATATATATGCGTAAGGACTGAATATATGCATACGAACGGAATATATATGCGTAAGAACTGAATATATATGAGTATTAACTGAATATATATGCGTAAGAACTGAATATATATATGTGTAAGAAATGAATATATATGCGTAAGAACTGAATATATATGTGTAAGAACTGAATGTATATGCGTAAGAACTGAATATACGCGTAAGAACTGAATATATATGCGTAAGAACTGAATATATATGCGTAAGAACTGAATAAATGCATAAGAACGGAATATATATGCGTTAGAAAGGAATATATATGCGTAAGAACTGAATATATGCGTAAGAACTGAATATATATGCATAAGAACTGAATATATATGCGTAAGAACTGATTATATATGCGTAAGAACTGAAAATATGCGTAAGAACTGAATATATATGCATAAGAACTGAATATATATGCGTAAGAACTGAATATATATGTGTAAGAACTGAATATATATGTTTAAGAACTGAATATATATGCGTAAGAACTGAATATATTTGCGTAAGAACTGAATATATATGTGTAAGAACTGAATATATGTGTGAGAACTGAATATATATGCGTAAGAACGGAATATATATACGTAAGAACTGAATATATATGCGTAAGAACTGAATATATATGTGTAAGAACTGAATATATTTGCGTAAGAACGGAATATATATGCGTAAGAACGGAATATATATGCGTAAGAACTGAATATATGCGTAAGAACTGAATATATATGCGTAAGAACTGATTATATATGCGTAAGAACTGAATATATGCGTAAGAACTGAATATATATGGATAAAAACTGAATATATATGCGTAAGAACTGAATATATATGTTTAAGAACTGAATATATATGCGTAAGAACTGAATATATATGCGTAAGAACTAAATATATATGCGTAAGAACTGAATATATATGCGTAAGAACTGAATATATGCGTAAGAACTGAATATATATGCGTACGAACTGAATATATATGCGTAAGAACTGAATATATATGCGTAAGAACTGAATATATATGTGTAAGAACTGAATATATATGTGTAAGAACTGAATATATATGCGTAAGAACTGAATATATATGTGTAAGAACTGAATATATATATGTAAGAACTGAATATATATGTGTAAGAACGGATTATATATGCATAAGAACTGAATATATGCATAAAAACTGAATATATATGCGTAAGAACTGAATATATATGCGTAAGAACTGAATATACATGCGTAAGAACTGAATATATATGCGTAAGAGCTGAATATATATATGTGTACAAAATGAATATATATGCGTAAGAACTGAATATATATGCGTAAGAACTGAATGTATATGCGTAAGAACTGAATATACGCGTAAGAACTGAATATATATGCGTAAGAACTGAATATATATGCAGTGTTGTCCGATCCTAAAGCGGCGAGTATAAAGCGTAATTATAATTTGATTTTAATGAGATAGAGTCATTAGTATAAATTACACCAAATCAACACAAAACAAATATTAAAGATCATTAGTTACACGAATATAGTTTAATTAAAACAAAATGCATGTGACTTATTTAAATGTTGTTTCTTGTCAATTTCGGCGCTGAAGTCAGGTAAATATCGAGGTTGTGTACATATACTTGATTTAACCTGACCAGTAGGCCGTATTACCTACTAACCGTTTCAAGGGGGTTATTATGTCCACCTCTCGTCATGCTGTTTATTGGCCTGCCTATTGACTAACCCTTTGTGGGTTTGATTTAGTATGTGGTACCTTGCAGAAACGCCGCTATTAAAATAATTATTCAGTTTTGAACAAACTAAGGTAAACAATATATTTCGAGTAATAAATACGTATTTCCAGCGGGTATTTACATCCAAGAACAATACCTTGTGATCAGAACTTGAAGAAAATATATAACAAGGATTGTAAGTCCACGGTTTCGAGGTGTTTCAAGTCCCAAACACCAGATTTTGATGCATGGATACCGACGATATATACAAGCGAGCAAGATACCTGCAAGTCTCAGCCACCAGCTTTTGATAATTGCAAATACAGATGAAAGCAGCACAACATGTGTTTCGAAACTATAGTTATAGTCTACGTTGATCAAAGTAGATGTACGGTACGAATTTATTATTGCGTTTTTTGCGTTCAAACCGTTTGAAATTCAAGACAGACTAATGAAAACATCAAAATTACATGTCTCCAACGGTACCAGACCTCACATAAAGAGCTGCTGCATGCAATGAAATATAAAAAGATCGGACAGGGAAAGTGGATTCAAGGAGGACAGTCAACCACACAACAAAAGTTTTGAATTAAATAAAACATAAGTAGATGGCATACTTGCAAATGCAATGCAAACACAATATCGAAACATACTTTTAAAACAAATAAGGCGTACTAGTAACGTTTTGCATGAGCTTTAGTCCCACGGGTTTACTGGTCGTACCCTAGATTGGTTTTCTCTTTAGCTGCAATTACTATGGTTGTTCAGTACGATTCTGAATACATCCTGAGATGCTTATCATTTTGTTTGTATATCTTTAGTTAGTTCCTCTGGATGTGGACTTTATTGTTAGAGATTGCCTTTTGATGGGATGTAGTTTTGTTTACACTGTCTTGTCTATTTGGGCGCTGAAGACAGGATAATAGCGAGGATTATGCGCATATAAAATCGATTCAAGCTAACCAGTAGGCTTTATTGCCTACTGACCGTTCCAAGTCGGTAACCCTGGCTTCACCACCCTTTCTGTTGATTTTTGTCTCTTTCATTGTAGTTTCAAGTCCTTGTTTGCAGTACAGTGCGGACCTACGATGCCATTGCGTTCGGACGCTGTGGTTTCTATAGGACCCTATATAGTATTTTGCATAGTTTGTTTTAATTCGCAAACGATATTCCTTTTAAAACCGATGCAAATGATATTTACAACTTGATTTCCAGTTGTTGTTATTTTTTTCAAAAGTTTCAGCAGTGTCGTAAACAATATGCATCTTAAAAGAAATTGTTGATAAAATATAGGTACCAATGGTTCCTACAATGAGCAGATTTAACATTTTTACCCAAAATCGTGAACGGATGCAAGCGTTATCCTCATTTGTTTTGACACAAGAACAATGTTGGTAGAGCATCAGTAACAAAAGGGCTATAGACAGACCAAAGACATCTGGAGTTGTGACTATTTTGGTATCTTCTTTAGACTTTACCTTTTCGCAAATCTGTAAAATAATAAAGTTACTGATGTGAACGTATTCGCCATATTTTCTAATGAGAACGTTATTCAAAAGTCATGTGGGTTCCCCGCATTGTACCCCGTAGCATTTCAAGACATGTGACACTAAACCGTCAAAACGTGAAGTCATTACGTCAACACTCACCCTTTTCATAGAAGTAACAACTACAACACATTCGTGATAAATATGTATATATTCATTGGTACAAGCTGCTGAACGACCGACTGAAGCTAAAAGACCGGGCTAAAAGATACAGTAACAATATATTTCAGTAACTTAAAAATATGAATTCAAACATTCGTTAATAAATATATATATATATACATATATAACATATCATAAATACCTCATACAAGAGATCCATACTTTTTTTCCAAATGATTTTAAAACATATATCAGATAAATTATGTCGAATTATTCTTGACCCCGAGTTACAAAGACTCCCAGTCAGACTTATCTTACCCGAGTCAAATGACTCCTCCCAGATAGAATGTTCAATATACGTTTATAACTCCGAGCCACATAGCTTCCAGTCAGCAGTTTACTCAAGTGAGTAAAATTGATTGTATATACACATCACAACAATTTTTTAAATAACAACTGTGTATTAATCTAAAACTCCACGTCCTACACATTTAACCCCGAGTCAAGTGACTCCCAGTTAGAATTATCAAATATTTCTTCGATTCCGCGCCGCATAGCTCCCTGTCAGACACATCTAACCCCGTCCCCAGTGATTCCTAGTTAGAATTTTCAAAAACTTCTTCGATCCCGAGCCACATATCTTCCATTTAAACGTTTTTTCTAGTGAGTCAGATTGTTTGCATATACATGTATATACATCACAACAACGGTTGAACGATTGTTCTACTATTCTGTAACACACAGTAAAGTCTCGAACCCACACAAACTCCTCAAACTGTATATCATATCTAAGTTTATGTGTCAAAACAAGACCGGCTTCATAAAATTCCAAATTAATGTTACCACAGCTGCACTTCGTATGAAATGTTTCAGCATTCACGCTAAGTCAAGTGACTCCCAGTTAGACTTTTCAAATATTTACTCGACCCCGATCCACATAGCTCCCAGTCAAAAGCTAACTCAAGTGAGTCTAATTGTTTGCATATACATGTATATACATCATAACAACGGTTGAACGATTGTTCTACTTATCTGTAAAACACAGTAAAGTCTCGACCCCACACAAACTCCTCAAACTGTATATCATATCTAAGTTTATGTGTCAAAACAAGACCGGCTTCATAAAATTCCAAGTTAATGTTACCACAGCTGCACTTCGTATGAAATGTTTCAGCATTCACGCTAAGTCAAGTGACTCCCAGTTAGACTTTTCAAATATTTACTCGACCCCGATCCACATAGCTCCCAGTCAAAAGCTTACTCAAGTGAGTCAAATTGTTTGTATATATATATATATACACGTCACAACAACGTTTTAAATAACAGAACAGAACATATATTTTATTGACATGTACAGAGAACATCATCATTCAAATGAACATAAATATATAAATATGTTAAAGATAACGTGATAATAACACACGCACACACACACACAAACGCGCACGCACGCACGAACGCACAAACGCGTATACGCACGCATGTACGCACTCGCATACTCAAGCTCCCACACAAAACAAATACTAATTAACAAAATAAATTAATACTACTGTAATTAGAGGATGAACTATGTAGTATTGTGATTAACAGATATACGTTAATTTAGTGCAAATTTGATACATTTCGCTAAAGCAAAAATAGTTTGTCTATTTATCGATTGTAATAATTTCTATAGAACAGTTACACCGCCACCTGCTCGTTTAGCCTGTCGATGCTGAAATTTCCTGTAAACATTGTGTGACACATAACCGCAAATGTCAATGTTTGTATGCACAGATGACCAGGTCTCATACAGAAATGAGATGTCGTTATTAAAGATAATATTCATAAAATCTTCCGACTGCTTTTTAACTTCCGTTAATCCATTAACGTTCCAGGACAACAATCGCATATTAGCCTCTCCGTGCCCCTAACTTTTCTCTGATCTCACCGGATTTCCATTTATGTAAAGAGTGTCATAGGACAACCAAGCTCTCTTTCCATTCTTCTTCGCATCTTTGAGTTTTGGTAGAAGCTGCCTCTCTACAACCTCCCTTTGAAACTGCTCGTGCACAAAATGATCTGTATGCTCCGAGGTTTTCCACTGCTTTCGCATCATTTTGAACAAAGTCCCTTTGGCTATCTTACGACTCTTGTTCTCTACTCTTTGTCCCCTTATATGTACACGTTAAAATCCTGGGCTATCTTCATTTCCTTTGTAAGAATGCTACGGGGAATATATTCACAATCGTCAAGCACCCCAACCGGGGCTTCATGTATATTGCAAACACAAGAGTGTTCCTCATTGATTGTGACTGCAGGGAAACAAGTTCGTCCCTCAAAATATTCCTCTTCTTTTCAAGTTCGACAATCTTATCGCTGACAACACCAAGAGAAAAGTCTATACACTCAACTTTGTCCTCAGTTTTCCCCAATCTCTCCTCGCATTTTATATTTTTATCGTGTACTAGTTTCCACAATTTTGCAATTTCTTTTTCAAAACTGTCTACTTTCTTCTCCACTGACTCAAGGGATTCTAGTCTCTTATCGATACCAACGATTTTATCATCAATCTTCTTTAAATATGCCATTACGTCAGATAGTGTAGGTGCAGTTTGTGAGTCTTTGCGTTTTGGCAGATTCATTGCGGGTGAGTGGGTTGGTTTCAGACTTGCACACTCAGTAGATTTGGTCGAATTGCCAGAATCAGAATCACAGCCAGATATTTGTTCAAATACTAGTGCTAGTTAATTACAGGGTCATAATTAAGGTCATAGAGCTCAGAATTTGTCTCGATTAAAAAAACACTTACACATACCCCCATCAGTCGTATCCGCACCCGGAGACTCGACATATCTTCCCGCCTTACACATACTGTCATTGTTCACACTATTGTCACTTTTATTCCTTTTGCACGCTGTTTTCGACCCATAAATCCAGTTATAAATCCAGTAAAGGTTTAATATTATTCACATATCCAATCATTTTTTTTAAAAAGTTACTTTAAATCCATTTTTAAAAGAGTTTTAGTCTGTTATTGCAGAGCTCATAAAAACACATGCATACACATGATCACGTGACCACATATTTTAAATTGCAACTGTTCTACTAATCTGTCAAGCACTGTTACGCCAAGCAAAACTGTATTAGTCAATACATTATGTAAGGTACATTTAAATGTAATAATAAATAAATAATAATTAATAAATTTAAATTGATGGGTATTACATAAAGCAACTGGTTTATTGACCCCGAGCCACAAATACTCCCAGTTTGACGTATTCAAACCCGAGACAATCGACTCTCAATCACATTTTCGACCCCGAGTCACATTGTTTCCAGTCAGAAGTTTATACTCAATGAGACAAATTGTTGACTCAACAATGCTTCACCAGTTATTCTACTAATCTGTTATACACAGAAAAACTGTATTTGCCCATACACTGTGTAAGGTACATTCAATTATGGGTCATCAAATAAGACTTTAAGACGCCGATGCCGACACATTTAGTTCATATTCAACATATTCTATATATAGTACAATATACATACGTTCTGTGTCGGCCTGAGACCGGCTCCATACATGTATAACAAAATACGTCCTGAGTCGGCCCGACACCGGCTCCATATAAACATATCATCTGTGTCGGCCTGACACCGGTTCCATATAACAGATATGATCTATGTCGGCCTTACACCGGCTCCATATAGCAAATATGTTCTGATTCGACCCGACGACGGCTCCATATATGTTCTGTGTCGGCCTGACACCGGATCCATATACTATATCAAATATGTTCTGAGTCAGCCTGCCATCGATTTCATATGCTATATGTACTATTTTCTTTATATAAAGAATTACTAAAATACTGATCATGTATCTTTCAATCGGTATCAATGTTACACATACTGTACTTTTCAACCAACTACCACATAAACAGATGGCATCATCTTATCACAGATTTCTGAAAAATTATCATATATAATTTAATGCATACTTTCCTTATCAAATTGCTACAAACTATTTCCCGCACATATTACCTCATATAAAAAGAGACTCCATTAATACTATAGTTTTTAAGTATAATTATTTTATTATTGTTAAATATCATCAAATGGATTATTCTATAACAGACACCGAAACGGTCAATGATTTCGGACACTCAGTCAATCTCCAACAAAACATGTATACACAAAGTGTAGTTAAATTATGTTTTATTTTAAATATATTTTATTGCCAAATATACAAATGGGTCGGCCCACAAATTCTTAAAGTGTTAGTTACGGCCATTCCCTCCAGCTAATTGCTGTCGGAGGTCAATTTGAATGATATACACAATTTTTGATTGTTTAAAATTAGACCATTTGCTATCAGAAAGAGAATTCTAAGCAAACACATTTAAAGCTACAGAGTCCCTATATCAATCGATTTCTTATTTGTAGGCGTGTCTTTATTTGTAACTTCATGTTCACCAGCTCATGTCGAAATCGGGTATTTAAGCGAGCAAATATAGCGCAAGAAATCATTTACTGTATATACATCGACCAGTGCACATCGTACCTATACACAGGTAACAGGAAATTTTACAGAAAAAAGAAGTTAGCTTCTTTCGGGGCTCGAACACACGACCTTCTGATTTCAAGTCCGGTGCTGTATCCACTGAACTACAACGCTACTTGAGAAAATAGTATACTAATTACCATATATTATGAGGCAAAATAACTTAACTTATTTGAACGCAACTAAAGATGGATCAATAAATATGCAGTCCATAGTGTCGCACGTGTAAATTAACATTGCCTGGTGTAATACTGTATCTTATCAATATGAAACTAATACTTCGCCTCAAATCAACCATATCTCGGACTTGTTATTTAGCGCTTGATGAGTTTGCGCGCTCTTGTTATTACGTAATGCCTAATTAGTGTTAAAAATGCTACAAAGTACCAATAAATAGCAGTGGTCTAGAGGTTCAGCGTACATCTTTCAAATCTTACAAGTGAAAGGCTGTGGTTCAAATCCCGTTCCGGGCAACTATTTTTTATCACATATATTCTGGAGCCGTATATTTATCGATGTTACCTGTACGGAGGCTAAATAAAAATGTGAAATTTTACGTATCGATTTCTCGTTATATACCGGCTTTTGGGGTGTTAGTCGATTTGAAACTACATCACACGTGACTCATTCATATTCATGAGTTATTACCAGTTAAAATAGGGACTGTACAGCTTTAAGGTTGAACATCTGTACGTGTTTCGTTACTAACACTATTCTAACATCATTTCTTCTTCAATATTTAAAATATGACAGAAATTGTACACGAGCGTTGCTAACAAACACTTATCTTTTATTTCGTCAGGTATCACATCACTATGCCCGTACACAAATATAACCGTGCGCTCTGGTCAGTCGTCCAACGCTGAATGACAAACTTATTACCAATGCTACACGTGCATCCTACTGAGTGCGTCCCACATGACTAATTTTCACATCAAGTGAAAGTATATATCGTCTAATTCCTTTTCCTCAACCGCCGATAAATACATGTTTAGCTCAACTAGCCGAAAGCCAGCAGAGCTTATTAGCTAGGGACAAAAACCCAGGTTTAAGGACCCAATCTAGACACGCCGGACAAAAGCACAAAACCTTCCTCACATGTGTGTTTTATATTTTTTCATATTTGTTAAAGGATCCCCAAAGATTCGTGAATCCCTAAATGCATTTTTTGGGGTTAAAAAGTTGGAAAAATAACAAAAACTGCTGATATCTGGAATAATTCAATAAAAATATATTTTAAATGTTTATTCATTATTTTATTTACTCATTTAAGTGTAATACTATATTCCTATAAATAATGAATACATAAAGGGATAACTATGGGTCTTTTAGCAAAAATTATGGTAAAAAGAGTAAAAAAACCACTAAAACTGCTAATTTCTGAAATAGTTCAATAAAAAATATATTTCTTTAGTATATCTCTTATTTTCTTTTACCATATTAGGTATAATAATATTGTATACATTTCATCTTATTTTTAAAAGGCTCCCCAAAGGTTCGTGAATCCCTAAATGTCTTATTTGTTGGGGTAACAATGTTGGAAAACAACTAAAACTGCTGATTTCCGGAATAATTCAATAAACATATATTTTAAATGCTATTCATTATTGTATTTACCCATTTAAGTGTAATGATACATTTGTATGAAATAATAAATAAATAAAGGGATATATATGGGTATTTTGGAAAAAATATGGAAAAAAGTGAAAATACCCACTTAAACTGCTTATTTCTGGAATAGGTCAATAACAAATTATTTCTTTAACGTATCTCTTATTTTCTTTTACCATATTAGGTATAATACTATTTTATTCATTTCGGCTTTTTTAAAACGGTGCACAAAGGTCCGTGAATTCCTAAATGTATTTCTTTTTTGGTCAAAATGTTTGAAAAATAATTAAAACTGCTGATTTCTGGAATAATTCAATAAACATATATTTAAATGCTTATTCATTATTTTATTTACCCATTTAAGTGTATGGATATATGTCAATGAAATAATAAATAAATGAAGGGATCAATATGGGTCTTTTGGCAAAAAATTGAAAAAAAAGAATAAAATAAAGTACTAAAACTGCTGATTTTTGGAAAAGTTCAGTAACATATATTTTTAGCTTATCGCTTATTTTCGTTTACCATATTAGGTATAATGATATTTTATACATTTCATCTTATTTTTAAAAGGCTCCCCAAAGGTTTGTGAATCCCTAAATGTATTTTTTAGGGTCAAACAATAACTAAAAATGTTGATTTCTGTATTAAACATATACATATGGACCTGCTTTTATTCCATTAAGCGATCAGAAAGCTTATATTAGGAGGCGTTTATAACGGATATTTCGACAATGAAACACGTTTAAAAACATTGTTTACTGAAAAAATGCGATAACCTCTTTAAAAGTACCTATTAAATGTATAATATGCACACTTTTTAAACCGAAATTAAGGTTTTATTTCATACCCCAGCCAACCCTGTTTTCGCTTCTTGGAGGAGGGGTTGGATGGGGTATGAAAGTTAATTCTCGGACCACGTAATGATATTAAATGCTTATTTATTATTTTATTTATTATTATGAAATTTTAGAATATGCCTAATTTCCTATATCACACTCAGTGTAATGATACCTTTCATGTAAATAAATCCATCAATCAATCAATCGAGGGATATATGTGGGTATTTTGCCGAAAAAAGAAAGAGAAAAAAAAATAACTAAAACTTCTGATTTCTGCAATAATTCAATAACAACATATTTGTATTAGTTTCCTTTATGACTGTGTTTTTGCTTCAATCCTTTTATAGATATACGCCATCTCGGGTGCAGTCTTGTGAGTAACATGACAGGTGTGGCCTACAGGTACATGTATGGATGTGTGTATTTTGAAACCTGCTGTGTCTGTGTTCTGTAGCAATATGTAGGTGTGGTCTTACGTGTAACACAACAGGTATGGTCTGAATCTGTGTGGGAATGGGTAATTTGAAGCCCACTACTCTAGGTTCTTTACAATAGGTGGGTGTGTATTTACTTGTAACATTTGACAGTATGGCTTGTATCTGTATGAGTGTGAGCTACTTAAAGCCTTCTGATTCTTTATGCTCGTCTGTACAATATTTGGGTTTGGTCTTACATTTAACATTACAGGTGTTGCCTGTATATGTATGAGTGTGAGCCACTTGAAGTCTTCTGACTCTATATGTTCGTCTGTACAATATGTGGGTGAATATTTATGTGTATGGTATGGCCTTCATCATTTGGAGTGTGAGTAGCTTCAGCCTTCTGACACTATGTGGGTGTATACTTAAGTGTCACATGACAGGTATGGATTGTATCTATATGATCATAGTGGGCATTAACAAACAGATAAAACCATCCAATCAGCATTGGACCCCGGGTCTTTCTCCACCATTGATGAAATAGCCCATGGGTCAGAACTTGAAAACTGTTGAGATCCCCACCCTGTAACCATATATAAACTTAATATGCATAAACAGTTGGATAAAGCCATCCGACCAGTATTTCTCGGGGTCCATTCTCACCCCTAGGGGAAATAACTCATAGCTTGAAAACTGTCGAGATCAGCACCTTTTAACCATGTATATACTTACTTAGCATGAGCAGACAGATACAACCATCCAACCATCATCGGTCCTGGGGTCTATCCACATCACTGGGGACATAACCCCTGGGTCATAACTTGGAAACTGTTGAGATCGCCACTCTAAACATATATATTCACTTTGTGGGCATGAATATACAGATTCAGTCAGCCAACCAGAATCGGCCCCGGGGTCTATCCCTATCATTGGGGAAATAGCCCATGGGTCATAACTTGGAAACCGTTAGGATCACCAAACTAAAACTATATATACACTAACTAGACATAAACAGACAGATACAACCATCCAACCAACATCGGCCCCGGGGTCTATCCCCACCTCTGGGGATATAGCCCATGGGTGATAACATGGAAACCATTGAGATCCCCAGCGTAAAACCATATATGCACTTACTGGTCATGAACAGACAGATACGACCATCCAACCAGCATCGACCCCGGGTCCGTACCCACCCCTGTGGACATAGTCCCTGGGTCGTAAATTAGAAAACGGTCAGATCCCCCAAACTATAACCATATATACACATACTGGGCATGAACATATTGATACAACCATCCAACCAGCATCGGCCTCAGGGTCAATCCCAACCACTGGGGACATAGCCCCTGGGTCATAATTTCGTGATCAAATTGTGTTATGAAATGATGTTTGACAATTTTATCATCTTTGCAAAGATCGTCTGGTGAGCGATACAGAGCATTCAGTGCCATTTTTGGCCCTCTTGTTTGGAGCACTGAAGCTTTTTTTTTATTTGAATTCCACAAATTTGTACAGCCAATATAGCGATACAGACCCTCTTGGGCCTCTTGTATTTCAGCGCCACCGAAAAACTGTCTTACAGTAAAACGGGTTGCATTTCTTTTGTCAACACGTCTCCATTAAACAAATTTGGCTATCATTAAATGCCTGACATACTGTCGCAAATTCAATTGCATGCAGTCAACCCTGTAATATCGGGTCAATAGTTTGTTGAGTAGCATATCATTTAAACAATGATATACGTCTCATTAGCATTTTATGTATGTTATGTTTTATATATAATTACATAAACCTATTTTCAGTTTGAATAAGGAAGATAAGTGTGTATAGACCGACTTAACAAGTACTGTGTATAAGAGTTAGTATTCCCTATAATATCGGATAGCCCACTAACCTCAATACCATTTTCAGAAAATGCACTGAGCTTTAACTTTTATTCATGTTGTATTTATTGAAATATATCAAAGTCTGCATTCATCACGCACTGAAGCAAAAAAAGCAGGTACAACCGAAAATCACGAAACTTAAAGCGGAACTGAAATTTCATCATCAAAAATTGTCACAATCTTCCAAATTATATGTTTTAAAAATATCCAAAATGGGGGGGCATTTAATTGTGTTTTTTTTACGTTGCCGAGAGATGACTAATTTTCGTTGCTATACGTTACCACATATTTAATAGATGTAGGAAAATATCAAGGCTGCGCCTCTACTGAACATGCAATGCAAAACTATTTGTTTTAAACAATTCAAGTAAGTATTGATAATGATTTGTAAATATATGCAAGTTATGGAGAAAAAGTAACGGGACGCCGCGAGTTTTAAACAGTCTGATTGAATTGTGTCCCTTTGAAAACGATATAATCTTTCGAATGTTGTAAAACAACATGACATTTATACATAGAGATTATTTCACTGTTGGGATCTAGTATAGGAAAGTTCTTCACGAGATGGTAGACGTGTGGTTCGCTTCAATGAAACCAGTGTACGCGAGTAGAAAACAGATATTAGCGCTTTATTGGCTGATGACATCAACGTTAGCAACGCTTTATTGACTTCATTACTCAACGAAACAATTAGTTATTAATATTTAGTGATTATGAATATTCTTTCACTGAGAAATTCCAATAATTTGCCCATAGAAATGTAATAAACAAATATAACAGTAATATATAGTGGGTCTTATATGAGTGCCTGTTTAATATTGAATTTATTAAACGAGTTGGATAACATTATATGATGCGAGGCTGTGTCGAGCATCATTTCATTTTATCCAACGAATACATTTATTATTAAATATTCACGAATGTGAGATTCTATTTATCACATAACTAAACTAAAAAAAACTCATAAGAGACTTGTTTAAGTGTAGCTGCCTATACATAACGTTGTCGTACGATGATGTCGTATGTTTGTATGATGACGTCGTATGTTTGTGTATCGCTCACCAGTTGACATGGAAAAGAGGTGAAAATGTCAAACAAGCTTATACATTAGCAGAGACAGATAACATCATAAAAAATAGATTTACGAAAAGAAGTAAGAAATCCTTCAAATTAGGACATGGTTATCTCAATTATAATGCTTTACTATTTAAATGCATGCCAGAAATATCAATTAAAATCATACATACGCACTTGTATTTCTGTGACGTCACGTACTTTTCAGACGGTAAATCGGCATTTTACGGTCGCAAATTAGACTGCTTTAATGCGCATGTACCGTTTTACTTATACAAGCGACTGTCAAACACCGATTTCTTTGCAATAAATTTCGGCTAAATAAAACGCATTCCAACAACGATCGTGGCCAAGCGTCTGATCTACGTTCTTCAAAACGATATACATGTATTGAAATTTCACTCAATATTGTGTACATAATGCAGACGCGTCATTTACATAAAGGAAGTAATGTGGCGGAATATCTATAAACTGTGAAAGTGGCTACTCCTATAAAACAAGCAAGTAAACATAATGGCTGACTTCTATAGTCGTTTATAATTAAACTCTGTGTAGCAGTCTAGGTCGCAAATGTGTGACGTTAGCCAATGAAGTTAGGCGTTACATTATAGCTGCATTATAACTGGGAATAGTACTTCATCAATTATCAGTGATGATAACGTTAACGTTTTGTTTGCAATCAACGCAACAGCTTTGGTAAAGTTAACTCTTAAATTCAAAGTATAAGCAAACATGATTTATACAAATGGTGAAGTCCAAATTGGCTTCAGTATGCTGGTCTTCTATTGGTACTGATAATAGCTGTACATTTTGTGGGCAAGTGGCGTAAACTCCTAGCAGGAATTTGAACACAAGCTTGTTTTATATAGTAATTTAGCCGCGGCCATATCCATTTGAATGATAGTTTAGGGGTAAATAATAAAGAAAAAAAGTTTATTATTTATTCAGGTGGTTCTCACTAAAATCAATGTTTAAGGTTTCAACAACAGTCACATGAATGTCGCGTTGACTTAATTTTAACAAACCTAAAATCATCATCCATAAGAAATTGATCGAATTGACTAGAGGTTTTGAGAAGAAGTTGTTTAAATCAAATGCAAAAAGAAACAAGAAATAAACGCCAGACGGTCGATGAACAACGGACAAAGAGTGACCTCAGCAATTCATCTCTGAGACAAAACATCTTGAGCCAAAACCTCTTGAGATTTTTTGTCTCAGGTGTGCTTAATATGGCGCTATAAGAATAATACATGCGGCGATTCAACGTCAATTTAGCTGCAATAGTTCAGCAATATAGTTTAAACTAACACTGCAACTTATTATACACTGAAGCAAAAAAGAAACGCAACTCGGGCAATTCCACTATATATTGTAGTATGATTAGCTGCTGTTAATCTAATGGTACATGGCTACTTAAGACCTTTCCGTTCGGAAAAAGACTAAAACCACAGATAACACAGCAAATAAAATTTCTTCAAAAATTCATTATTGGCAGAGTACGATTTTTGACTGAAGCATGTGAGCAAACTTAGGATGCATAATTTTGCCAACTGTTTACGTTAAATACAGTGCTGAAATGGCTTAACATTTTAAACATTTATGAATTTCTTGTTACAAAGTGTACTGTGGTTGAAACGTCTACAACATAATAGTTGTGTCCTTTCTCTAACTAACTGCAACTTTCTTTTTTTTACAAAACTTCTTGGGATTTATTTGGAATATTGTGTGGAATTAAGTGTGCAGTATATACAATATACAGCGGAAATTCCCAAGTTACATTTCTTTTTTGCTTCATTATATAAATCTAACAGTAGTTTTATTGTGATATATTTCAATAAATACAACATGAATCAAAGTTAAAGCTCAGTGCATTTTCTGAAAATGGTATTGAGGTTAGTGGGCTATCCGATAATATAGGACACACTAACCGTGCTACGAATCAGTAGTGTTATTGTTACTGGTCCTGTGGGACAAACGAGCCCAATATTGGTAACTTTGAAATAGAATACTGCTTAAGCCGGTGCTAGGGGGCGTGAGAGTTATTGCTTCGTTCATTACTTCTCATGAACAGACTCAATAAAACCGAGTCTGCTGCTTTATTATCTTAATTGTGTTTGTTGCTCTCAAAGGATCACCTTTATCAGTATTTATTGCGTTGTAAAATGTCGAAGCTAGGGGCGATAACTCTAAGAGATGCCATATTTAGAATACGTTTAAAATGACAACAATCGTGTGTTTTTTGTTAGATAAAATACGATGAGATACTTAAATTGTGTTGTTTTAGCTCACAGATTACATGAATTTTGCTGCATGTCACGAAAAACATGTTATTCCTTTATCAAAAGTACACGAAAATACGAGTTGTTTGACTCGACTGTATTTTTGACTTGACTGTCCTCGCAAGGTAGTATTGGGCACCCTCTCATATGTGAAAAGTGTAGGTAACAATCGCCACTGTTCAAGGTGGGAGTTGGTGGTGGAGGGAAGGAGGGGGGAAGGGGAATCTGGGCTGAGATTTAAAAGGATGCGCCCCATCCCCTTCCCACCCACTACCCCAACTAAAATCATGAAAGTCTGTTTTGAAAGCTCTTGCAAGCATACATTTTTAAACATATTCAGATAATAGATTTAAAGGTGTGTATTTGACTAGACTTTCAAGTGTCTGATTGTCATCCGTAACTGCATTCAGCACTGTCATATGTACTGTAACTGTCCCATGCTAGTATCATGAATCAACCGACGAATATATCACCCACACATCAAAGGGTTTGCGGGGATCTTACTTTTATCAGTTTAAATATAGACCATTTGTCGGTTGAAACCTACGATGAATTTTCTATCAGACAGAAACACTGTCGTAATACTTATTCAATGAACCTGATAGTATCGAAGGATATAAAAGAAGGCCATTTTTAAAGTGGAATGGTGTTTTATGTCATTATAGTCCATATTTCCTGGATAGAACCAGTATCGACACTTTCTTTCCTCGAGTTCCCAGTGGGATTTGAACCCGCAGAGGTAAGAGGTGAAAATGAGAATGTATACAAATATAAAAAGGGCAACCGAACATCTCCATAACTTAATATGTCCATGGGACACGACTGACCCCACTGAAAACAATCCGTGGAAAACTGTACAATGCAAGAATATATATTCGTAAATAATGTTGATTTTGATAAAAAAAATTGATATGCACCTCTTGACATCATAGATAAACATCATGTAAAGTTTCGAAACAATTGGTTAAACACTGTGGAAGGATATAGACGCACAAATGACAAACACCATATGCGCCTCACCATTCAATGGTAAATAATAAACATTTAAGGTACTTAAGGTCTTAATATTATTTTTCAGGACTAAGTAAAAAATATGTAACAAGTCAGATATCAAAGTGAATTATTTATTTGATTTAAGACATTTTATTTCAAATGTTTTCATAAATACATCCCAAATATAAAGGGTATTGCATAACAAATTAAATTGCATCTTACAATAATTGTTTTTATTTATTATAGGATACACAGCATTTTTGAAGTATTTAGCAAGCATTACAATTAGCACCTTGATTCATTAATCAAGTATGATTTTCCCTTTACACCTGCTCGTATATATTTAAATTATGTTATAACATTTTGTTGTTTAAAAGAAAATCGATTGCTGAAAATCCCTTCAATATGCGCACCTCTCGGTCTGTATTGTTTATATGGTGCAAGTCATTTTCGGCCCATTTGGGGTTATATATATCTGTTAAGAAAATTTTTGTTGAGATAGACCACCCACCTTTCTTGTTATTGTATCATAACAATGTATTTATAGCATTATTAAACCTATGACATAATAACGTCAGTTTCAAATTGGGTTACCTTGATATGTAAGCAGGTTTAATTTCAAAATTATATTAGATTTTTAAATTGAAATGCTAATTTAAACCTTGAAATATATTTCAAGATTACGGTATGTTCCTTGCAAAATATGTATTTATGCCCATAAAACCAGAGGCCTTGTTTTCCACTGACTATTCAGCCCTTTTAGCAACGCTTTTATGTGTGTAATGTCATATAACTTGCCTTTATTTATATTTGTAATTGTTGTTTGTGTGTGTTTTTGGTTGATTTTGGTCCTTGAATGCTACAATGTTCGACTTTTATATCTACTTTTATTATAAAGGGCATATGTGTTCCTCTTCGACAATTACGTTGTCTTACAATTATATAACTTTTGCTCGCGGACAATGTGTGTGTGTGGGTGGGGTGGGGGGGGGGGAGGGGGGGGGAGGGGGGGGGGCGCATGCGCACGCATGTGTGCCTGCGTGTGTTCGTTTGTGTGTGACTTTGCATTCAGACTGATGTGTTATAATGTTTTAATGTAGTTTATCGGCATATGTTAAAACCGTCATATACGGAAGTTATTGCATAAGATTAATGTGTGTGTTTCAGTTTATAGCTAGGTGCCTCCACCGTAGGTTAGGTGTAGGTTGTCTGCACTATATTGTCTCTATATACACATTCAGGACACTTGAAACGCAACACTTGGTATTTTTTTGAATTTCGAGAGTGGAATTGAAATCCTCATGCAAAATACGTTTTATGCCATTGTGTATCGCCATATGTTAACAATTGGGATAAAAAGATTTCTGTTCTAACATAAAATACAATCTTGATTTGAACAAAATACAGCGGACTAAAATTAATCGAAAATCACAAATGTTGTGCTTTTAAATGTACTGAAAAAGAAATATGAAAAATCGGACAGGGAAAGTAGCATTCAAGCAGGACAGTCAACCACAAAACAAAGAAACAAACACGCAAACAGACAAACAAGAAGGCAAAAGCAATAATAAATGCAAACGACATCACAAACACAAAGAGGGTTGAAAATAGGGCTACCGCCTTGGAACGGTCAGTGGCAAAGTAGGCCACTGGGGGGGTTTAAACCGGTTCTAGGGTGCACCAAACCTCACACTTACCCTACTGTCATCCCATTAAAACAGGGCAGTGTAAATAAAGAAATCCCCGCCATGATCTAATCTCTAACCAACAAGGCAGCATCAATAGGCAATATCAATAAAACACAAATATGCTCGTGTAAATAAAATACAAAAAAAACAATAGCCTAGAGAGCCACAATGAAGGTACTCAATGACTTGGCAGAAGCCAGAGCAGAAGAGACTAAACCATTAAGGGCACGACAAGAAAGATCATGGACAAACATCAAACGCCACCGTCCCAATGGGCTTTAGGTAGGCGTCATCATAGGGACCACAGCCTGTCCGGTCATCGTAGAATTAAGGAGGAAAGCATAGTGACGAACTGTAAAAGGTTCAACCACCAAGCATGCAGTACAATGCAAAATGATAGGGTCATAACCTTTTTGGATAAACTTGTTAACAAGTTTAACAACGATAGTATGAAAGTGATAATGACTAAGATTCTTACGAAGTTTATAAATCACATCACCATAGAAGTCAGGTTGTGATAGTCCTTGTCGCAGAATAGTCCTTAAATTACTTTTATATTTGGAAAGAAGATCAGGGTTACGATATTACAATTTTGCAAAGGTTTTACGAAGTTTATGGTAACGGTAACCCTGATTGAGTAACATTTTAGTTATACAAAGATTACGAATATTAAACTCCTCAACTCTAGTACAAGCTCTAGAAAAACGAATAAGTTGAGACACATACACCCCATAAGAAGTATCGGGGAACATCCCCATCCAAGTGGGGATAATTAACAATGTCAAAATTAAAATCATCTCTCTTGTCATAGATTTTGCTAATTATTTTACCATTTTCAAACGAGAGATCTAAATCAAGAAAAGAAGTGTTATTATCAGATATATTAGTTTTGTTAAGCTGAAGTTGTTAAAGATAAATATAATTAACCATAGATAGAAAGAAAGGGTTGTTGATGTTCAATATGTCATCCAGATACCGAGAGGTGTCATTAAAGGCTTCAATAACATGAAATACCTTTCATAGCAAAATAAGAACAAATCTGGGACAAGTGGTGCACAGTTCGTACCCATAGAGATACCAACAATTTGTCAATAAACGGTGGTTCAATACCTGAAGAAAATATTATCTAATAGGAAGATGAGTGCTTCACAAACTTTATAGCAAGTCCACATAGTATAATTGTCTAAACTACCATTAATAAAAAACACTTTTATATTATTACATGCCAAAAATGTAGTATTTTCTCTAGCGAATGTTTTTTGAATAAGAGAAATTAGCTTGTCTTTAATAAGGTGGTGTGGTAAGTTTGTATATAGTGTAGAGAAGTCATAAGTGCTTATTGATGAAACTTGACCTTTATTAAAAAAATTATCAAGAACGTCTCCTGAATTTTTTATAGACCAAAATAAATTAATCCCAGAGTTTTCATAAGTTTTAACACAATACAGTTTTACGTGATCTACAACGGCAGTAAGACAAGAAGTTAAAAGTTTGGAGATACTTGTTGTGGTGCAGGCACTAGAATTCGAAATAAAGCGAGCCTTATATGGATTTTTATGTAATTTAGGAATCCAGTACATAGTAGGCAGTTTATTTTGCTTATCGTTTACACCAGCCTTGAAAGTAGTGCACCGAGTGATATGTGCGGAAACAACATCATCCTCAGTAGAATTAACTGGAGTATACGAATTGGTGTTGCCGGGTTCCAGAGATAAAACATTGACATAATGTAGGCGTCAAACAATAATTACATTATTAGCTGCTTTATCTTCAGGAACTAAAACAAATTTATTATGAAATTCCTGAATTCCCGATTTTAAATTACGAAAGGAAAACCTAGGTCTCGGAGGAAGTAAAGAGGGGTTAGCATTATAAAAGTTATTACTTGTATCTATAATTTTCAGAATTGACTTTTTCCAAGTAGATACCATTTGATACTAAAATCTTCAAAGAGTTGGCGATCTGGGCACGACAGGCATTAAAATCAAACGTTGAAGGTAATCTATATTTAGGACCTTTCGAAAACAAATGCCGAATACGTTTATCAATAATATCAAAATTACCAGTGATGCCATGACCTGCTGGAGCATAGCAACATTTTCATGTGTTGCATTCACATTCCTTAGGAGTATTATGTACTATATCAAGGTCAGAAACTATTTTGTTGTAGTTGAAATATTTTTTTTTTATAGGCTTTTTATACTTATAACAAATTACAGGACTTCCAGAATTTTTGAAATATTTTGGGATAGAATCAACTACATGAGTATCTCGAAAAATACTAGGCATGTCAATGAAATCAATATCTTTATTAATATATATTAGTTTTAGAAAATGCCTGACGTGATCAGACTCCTTGTCAATATGGGGCTGGAGAACATGTTGTGTATAGCTTTGAACTATGGAAGCAGTGTTATACAAGGGATCTGTACGAATGAACATTTTGTCGGCTTCCTGGTCGATCAACTTTAGTGATGAAATGGACAAATAGGTAAGCTGTCTAAGCATATAGTGCTTTCCAGACTGTTTAAAAATAGTATGTAAATCAGCGACAGAAAGAATTACACGCGATTTACGTTTGATGTTACCATTACGCCTAAGACCATGAGACCTAGATTTACGCTTTCGAATAGAAAATATAGAAAAAATGTCAATATTAAGATCCTTAGAAATATTTCCTTCTTGATAGATATTGTTAAGGCCGAGTGGATAAGGTGTCTGTAAGTGTTTCATCCACTTAAGTTCTGCAATATGTCTAGCTGTTATTTTAAAGCTTTTAGTATCATCATTATCAAATTCATATATATATTCAACCGGTTGAACAGTTACGTTATTAAAATTATGACCTGACTGACGAAAGTGTTGGTACAAGTAATTTTTTAACTTTTTTGGATTACTTGCATTATATTTGTGTTCACGAAATCGAACTTTTAAGGATCGACCTGTTTGTCCAACATATTGTTTACCGCAACTTGGTGCATTTAAAGTCAGAACATAAATGACGTGAGATGTACGTCAATCAACATTTGAAGCTAGACATACAGTAAACAATCTACCATTAGCAGCTAATTTAACGGTGTACTTGAGTATACTACTATACACCAAATTCTCTGTAATTGTCAATGTTTTCATATAGCACATGTGATCCCACTCATACTGTAATTGTCAATGTTTTCATATAGCACATGTGACCCCACTCATACTGTAATTGTCAATGTTTTCATATAGCATATGTGTTCCCACTAATATGAACTATAGTTGTAGCCATATGTATGCATGTGTGTGTGTATGATGAAAAGCTTGATCTTACACTACACATGGGGGAAGATAAAAGTCGCACGCTGATATCAACAGTGAGAGTTGTATGACGTAATTGTGTAAATAAACATAAATAAACGTGCAAAACGTTAGTAGTTGGTGACTTCAATGCTCAGACTGTAAATGATATGCTAGGAAAAGAATCAATCATTGGTATCTGGTTCAGACAGGGATATTCCAACACAGAGCCTCGGTTGCGATACAAACAATTATTTCTCGTTTAGGAATTCCCGATCTTCATCGAATACCCATGAAAGATAATCTAAAACATGGAGAAAGACAAATTTCAAGCGCATCAACAATCACGTGATGTAATTGTGTAAAAATGCACATGCAAAACGTTAGTAATTGGCGACGGTAACGCACACAATGTCAATGATATGCAGGACAACTATCAATCTTGGATATCCGGTTCAGAGAGGGAATTACAACCTTGTTTTAAAGTATTTAATATATATTGAAAAAACAATCGTACGTCGTGTTGGAATTCCACATATTGTACCGAATACCAATGAAAGATTCTTATAATATCATATTGCCATTGTTATAAATAAATATGAATTTGATGAATTTGATGCACTTAAATGTTGGTTATTTAATTATAATGTAGTTATATTTGATGTTCTGTTATATGTTAAGACAGGTAGACATGTAGACATGCAAATGTGAAACTATGCATGTATAGTGTACTTGTCCTTCTGTTTAAAATAGTATATAAGATATAAATGACTGCACGTGAGTACTTTACTTATTACAAAATGTGTTAAACGTGTTGGCAAGCATGATATGATTAGATTCGACGGTTTGACGAACATCATATCACATTTGTCAAGGTGTAATTAATTAAAGAATAAATTAGCACAAATATATTGTTAAAATTTTATGAAATTTTGAATTTTGCGACGGTATATAAGTCGTTGGTCGCAAACTTTGTTTAATGGTAACGCGTTAGGGGTATTTTCGCAACAGTCAAAATATCAACATTGAGTAACCCGTGTCTAACGCATTTCATTTTATCCATTGTTATTTATAGATATGGTAAATATAAGCGTATTTATCATGCAGATATGCATTTTGCTGCCTGATAAAGTGGTGACCGAATATATTTTGCCTTTTTCATTAGCCACTGACGAATAAAGCAAACTCAATGCGCAATTCCTTGGCGTTTATGGTACGTAACGTTATCTGACGTCATAAAACAGCATGAAAAAATCGAAAATATGGTGGCATCCTCGACAAGCGTAAGATTCTGTTAAATAGATAAAACTAATAAACCATGCAGGAAATGTGGATAATCTACATGATAAGAAGGAAAATAATATTAGTGCCTTTTACTGTTAAGTTTATTAGGCTCGGCATGAAAACGAAGAAAGCCTCTCGGTTATTGGGTTTTTAAGCCTCGTCTAATAAACCTTATAGTAAAAGGCACGGACATAATGTTTTCTATTTATAATTTCTTTTAGCAATTACATTGCTGATATACCACTTATATAATGAGAGTGTGTTTACTGGGTACACACTTGTATCTCATTTAGTTGTAATTGTTTGTTTTAACGAACATAATCACAACATAAAGGAAAAACACATACATGTATAAGAAATTAATGCTATTATTGAATGGTTATGCGGTATGTTTAAATAAAATAATAAACTACATTTTTATACAGCGTAATTTCTGATTTATCTTTTGTCGTATTCAGTTCTGACGTTTGAAGACCACGAGAACTTATGCTATGGTGTGTAGTCGTCCGACCTATCAGATATTCAACTAGCACCCTAGAACCTAGTTTAAACCCGAGGGGTCTTTTTGCAACTGATCGTTCCAAGGCGGTAGGCCTATTGTCAACCCGTTTGTATTTGTGATGTCACGTGCTTTGCTTAATAACTTTTTCATTCTTGTTTTATATGCGTGTTTTTGGTTGAATGTGTTCATTTCCTGTTAAATGGATCCCGTTTTCAGTGTTTATTGACATTCCCAATAACGTTTGCTTAGTGCTGTGTGGCGTTTGTAAAAAGTGAGAGGTGTTGCAAGTTATATCATCTCTCATGAGCAGACTCAGTAAACCGAGTCTGTTTCCAAGGGATCCCATTTTCAGTATTACTTATACTACTTTCAGTAAAGTGAAATTTGGTCACCAAGGATACAGTCCAATAAAACAGAAACAATAATAATCGTTTCTTCTCTAGAACCGCAAAATATATTTATATCTGCTATCTAGCAAAGTTAATGTCATGTAGTTGATACTTAGCTAAAGATTATTTTTATTGAACATTCAAGAAGGTCGTCGGCTCCTTTTTACAAAAAGAGTATGAAAGGAGAAATTTGGAAATCTCAGAACACGATCAATATCAAAAAAATCATTGCAGTCTCGGTTTGATTGAGACGGTATTGAAAACTGCTAGCTACCGTTCACGCCCTCTAGCACCGGGTTGAGGAGAACTAAATATTTAAATTGTCAATAGTACGAAATTTTGGTCATCCCGAAGATGGTATGCATATGACGGTGAAAATGGAACCTGCAATGTAGTATTTTCATACCATTCCATAGCCAACGGCGTATGGTCCCAGTTTCTAACTACACGCATTGCCCTAAACGAGAAAACAAAGGACAAAATAAACAAAAATGGAATTTAGTTGGGAGCGGAGGTTATGAAGCCTGCGTATCACAAGTAACAGTCAAAAGAATAAAAACAAAAACAGAAAACATATCCTAAGGGTGATTAATAGGCTGGAGTAGTGTAACCACCTATTCGAAATTAACATCCTATTCGAAATTAAAGTAAGGAAACAAAGTATTTGAGAATATACCACCGATATTTGTATATATAAATATCGGACTGAGAGATCTCCAAAGGTAGGAATAAATAACAGATAAATGACAAAAACATATTTAGAAAAATATGTTTTTTTCGTTACTTTAAAGGCTGGAGTAGTGGAAACACCTATTCGAAATTAAAGTAACGAAACAAAGTATTTGAGAATGTACCACCGATATTTGTATATATAAATATTGGACTGAGAGATCCCCAAAGGTAGGTATGAATAACAGATAAATAACAAAGACATATTTAGAAAAATAGTTTTTATCGTTACAGCACCTAAATAATTTCTGGGATTTTCATACAATACATCCCTTGGAAATAACGAACACAAACTTCACCGAAAAATCGCAGGAAAATGGTAAAAATTACACTACTGTGTAGCTACTTATTGACAAATTCAATAGACATGTGCCTAAGTGATCGACCTGACATGAAGAATGTCCGTCATAGAATTGATCTAAAGAAGTCATCCAAGCAAGCCGCAGTATGCCGTGTTTGTTTACTGATCATTGCATAGGAAAAACGTGTGATCACATACTTTCCTTGTATATGATGTAATATGCATACTAAACAGAAACATTACATGTGTCTAGTTGATCTTAAATAAAACTCCTGTTTCGGCACTTCAGAATGGCAATCAGGACTATAAAAAGCAGTTGGTGAACAGCACGGGAATGTCTATCAGCACGACCGTCGTGCCGATTATGTTCCTTATCGGCACGACGGTCGTGCAAATAAGTTTAAGTTCGTGTTTAACGGACTTAAACATCATCGTTAGCCTTGCCTCACGTCGGCGCTGCTAAAGTTTTGTCAATTTTAGATCGGTTAACATGTATGCGACAAAACGTTGGATAAAACGCGCTACATTCCTTTGGATTTTTTTTTAAGGTCAATAATGTCTTGTTGCTGGTAATTGTCCTTATTCCAAAGTAGATCCAGTGGTGACGTAATAAATTTCTCAACTCACTAGTAGATCGTACCACAGAGATGTATACCTGTTTCTTACTGTTTATCGGGCAATGTTTTAAATTATGTACGTCTAAGGCTTTGTTTGAGATATTGTTAATATGAGTTTAAACCCCCAGAGGCCTTGGTTGCCACTGACCGTTCCAATGAGGTAGCCCTATTGTCAACCCTTTTTTGTTTGTGATGTCGTTTGCATATTTTATTACTTTTGCCTTCTCGTTTGTCTGTTTGCGTGTTTGTTTTTGTGCTCTTCGGTTGACTGTCGTCCTTGAATGCTGCTTACCCTGTCCGATATTTTTATCTTTCTTCCATTGGAGATCCTCCGATATGTTTACACCAGGGTTTCTGAAAATCCCTGGTTGCACCTAGATATGTATTTGCATTCACTTATTGTAGTATTACATTATCAAATTCGTATATCTAAGTGAGACGATTTACCGGGATGCCATTTCTCAGGCTATGTATAGGCCTGAGATCTGAGGTTTTTTCAGAGATCTCCGGCTTTCAGGCTTTTTGTCCAAAATCTCAGGATTTCTGTCGAAGATAATGCATAAGACTCTGGCCTTGGTGATAGTTTGTTTGACGAACCATCAAAGTCTGCAGTTTTTCAGACAACGAAAAGAAAAAGTGGTCACTTTTCATATTTAGACCGGTCTTCGTTTGATAAGAAAGAAACAAATGATGAGACAGATACAGATAAACTCATTAATGAAACTGTTCACAGTCAAGCAACATTCACAAATTTGAAAAAATTCAAATTGCCAAAATCCACACCAGTAAGAGGTCGTTCAAAAATTAAACAGGTAAAGAAGACCCTAAAGAAGCATGAGCAAGAAATTGTATTGGGCGCTAGGAAAAGAGTTGCTAGAAACAGACAGATATAAATGTATAATAAAACACCCCAGTATGATGGATTTGGTCTAAACCAACAAGATAAAGATGAAACAGTTACAAACATGTCCAACGAAAGTGCTGTTGTTGATGTATATGACAGCATGTATGAGACCGTAACACAATGTTCGAAAATTCAGATTGCCTCCATCGAGTTTACCCCAAAGGCAAAACTGACTTGTCGCATGAAGATATTTCAGAGACAGAAAGGTGGTGTAACTGTGGTTTGATTGCAATTGCAACTGCAAATCTATTAAGAATAAGGTTTACTCAAATAAAGATTTTAGCTAAAAGTAGAAGTGTAGGAATTGTAAATAATACCCCTAGCAAATGATCGTTTCAGATGCAGAAATAAACACATTTACGTTTGTTCTAATGAATTACGTGTGCCATATAGAGGATCCTATATAAGTGGTTGTTTTAATTGTTTCTATTCAACGTGTTGAATGGTCATACTAAACTGTAGGTATCTAGTCAAATGTTTATGTTAAGAAACTTTCTGCCAAATCTGTGAGTATTTTTTTTTTATTCCTGCATTCTCTATTCATGTCCGTCTGTCAAAACGTTCGGATAAGAAACATTTATTTCGGTATCTGCTAACATATATCATTTAAATACTTCGAAATGTTAGGTAAACTTAGCAGTAAGCCATGCATGTGTAATTATAATTAATGGCATTTTAATCAAAGAATAGTCTTAAAGTTTGAGAGTAATGTGTGTCATTTGTTGGTTACATGTACATAATACAGGCATTTTTCATTTCGTTGTTTCGGTTCAGTTTAATTTTTTTTATATGAAATGTGACGTGCTATTGTTAGCGAGACGCAGGTTAAGAAATAGGTAGTCAGGTCTCAGGAAGCCGGCTTATTTAAACACCGAGATGGGCGTAGCCCATCGAGGTGTTTAAATAACTATCGAGCTGAGACAGACTCTATCTTTTTTGTAGCATGGTGTACTTTACAGCATGGTGGCATTTGTTACTCTAACTTTCTCTATCTGGTAGTTGTAGCATGTTCGGTGACATTTCCTTTGGTGATTTCAAAACATTAAATCTTTTAATGTAGGGTAACTAAAGGAGCGTGACTATACCGTACTACAACAAAGAGACACACGGCAATCTTGAAGTATTTGAACCGGGCGTATCAATTAATATATCCAGTATCATTTTTACTTTTACCCTGGGTACATTTAAATAAATCAAATTTTAAGTATTCACTATTTCGTCTTATTATACTATAAGTTTTAATATTGGTGCAATAACAAACATTAACAATATGCAAAAAGAAATGGCTTAAAACAATTCTTATAATTAACATTTATGATTGAATAAATGCAATTTATGTAGAAAGACTAGAAAAACTAGAAAACGCCGCTAGTTTTTAAAAAAAAAAAAAAATTGCCATGTGTTCCTTTAAAACCGCTATCCCGCCAACAATAGGAAAAGCAAATGTGCCTACTAACGATAAGGTATATGTGTAACTTACATATGTTGCGAATCTGAACTATGTAACTACAATATCAACGCGTTAACCAGTCATGAAAACCACCTCCATATTGTCCGTCGAATTGAGAGTTAGCCACTCTATATTCTCAATTACAGGTATTAAGTATCCATGAAAATATTTTGACTTCTTCTCGAACATATGCATTATTTCATAACCTCAACACATGGATAGAGTTTGAAAGAACGGTAATTGCCTGTTGTTGGCGGAATAGCCAAATGTACAATGTAAGAATTCCCATAAGACAGCATTTTCGGTGGCATTTGTTACTTACTAGTGAATTTCCTTGTATTTAATTTTGCATGATTAACAGTGCAAGATACTTATTACAGTAGCTATCCCGCCAACAACGACCAACTTTAAAAACAAATGTACAACATTTGTAAACCTACTGACAACGAGGTGTATAATATAACGTACACATTTTGAGAATCCTAACTTTATAGATACAATATAAACGATTTTAACCAGCCAGGCCAAACCGCAAAACTGTCCTGAGTGTCGAATGGAGAATTATCAACTCTAAATTCATTTCACGTATGCTTAGTAACATGTATGTTAAGTATACATCAACTAGGCTTTTAATCGGTACATAAGCATTATGGAAAATAAATGGAGAATAATGTTGTGTTTTAAACTTTGCCTGATGTTGGCGGGATGTCGGTTTTAATAGAATGTCACTTCGGAGTTCAGGTCAAGATAGCGAATAATTACGTTGCGACAGCTATTATTATGTTTTCTTATAGGCCTTGTCGTCATATAAGGACTATGCATGCTCTATGCATGTCCTTCTCCTTTTCTCTTGTATCCGAATTTTAATCTCAGTTAATTTATATGCTGATTGGTCAATAAAATTGTTTACTGTTCACACGTACATGTAGCTTGTGTGTTTATTTGTTTTGCCATTTTTTCACCTAAATATCTATTTTCTGATAATATATTTGTAAAATGAAACTATTCAAACAGAAAACAATATCAAGCAGGATTGATTGGAGTGCTGGACGGCAATTTGGCAAACCTGACTGTCTTTATATCGTCCCAGTTCATATAGATGTCAGCAAGTTCCATCAAAGCACGCACCCGCACACACACATTATTTTACACATACAACTGTTCACTAAGTATTATATTTGTTTTGTATACATTACGAGTTTGTAACTTGTAAACTATCAACATTTTATGTTTCTGTTTACAGTCGTGTCGAAAAAGAACAATACTATAGCCATGCCGATTATTTTCTTTATTCCCACGACGGTCGTGGGGCTAAAACAAATATTCGGCACGACGTTCGTACGGATAAAGAAAATAATCGGCACGACTGTCGTGCGGATAAAAACAATAATCGGCACGACGGTCGTGCGGATAGCCTCGTTCAAATGGGACCTATTTATGGTCATGTTTTAGTTGTATTCAGGCTCAAAACCGCGTCGGAGTTGCCGTTAAGGACTTTGCATTTTAAATGAATTACAAGTGATCTTATAGAAAATATTTAATTTCTTTACTTCTTTACTTTATTATAATACTGAAATATAAATGGGTGCTGTAACGTCTAGGGTAAAAATTAAAATAGATGCCGAAACGTCCTGAATCAATATTGATCACACAAACGCAAAACTTGAGAATTGTCTGCCTTTATTAATAAGCAATTTGTATCTGATCATTGTGACCCTGCTTTAATTAGACTAATATACTATATACACAATAGATTTCGTCTAGAAAAAAGCCTAGTGGTAGTACTACCAGCTGGTCTTTACGGTCTTCGAGTCCAATATATATGGCTTAAAAGTAGAATAGCACTTAAGCCGATGCTAGAAGCATGAGTCTTGTTGAATCTTACTTTACCATTACCTCTCCTGAACAGACACAATCATTTCCTGCTCATTTCTATTTTGTTGTATTTGTTGCTTCCATATCAGTAATTATGTAAACATACAATATGAAACGGGTTTTTCATCTGAATATTAGACGGATAATCTTATTTGAAACAATGGTTGCCTAGGATGTGCAGATGACAACTGAGGCTGTTATTATCGATGGAAAGCCAATGGATTTCGTTTAATGATCATTAAGGTCACACTTGGATATACACATATTGTGTCTTCGAAACAAAATTATTATGGATTACGAGATGCTTTGGAATTTGGCACAAAAGCTGCTGCGATATACTCGCATTATGCTTGAAACATTGTGTAACATACTGCAAATAATTCATTTATCACCGTTTACATTATGCTCATATCTGAGTGTGTGTTTTTCGGTATAAAAGGCAAATAAAAGCAAAGTTTTCACTTTGACAATTTCGCAATTGTATCAAATAATTCAACCATTAACGTGCACTTTAGTATAAATACAATTTCACAAGGATTAGCGTAAAATATCAGCATTACCTTATTGAATTGAAATTTAAGGGAAACATGTATGTTTATTAAAGTAATGTTTATTTTCTAATAAATAATCGTTATCTCTTCAACTGCAATTAAAAACTTTTGAAATAATGTGGAAAAAATAGTAAATTCATTTCATGATAATTCAAACTGGAAAGATTAACATTTTACTCGGTAAAATAAAAATAATAAATTGACCAGAATTTATTATTGTAGTTGTAAACCTGAATATACTTATTCATGTAAAACTATTAAAATGCATATATCACTGAATTAATATACACTTTATACATTAAAATCCAAAAACGTTTTAAAAACGAACCAAAAATGACACAAATGATATTGCAAATCATGTAGGAATCATGACTGAAAACACGCAGAACTGTATAATATCGGCGGATATATTCAATTGCGATTGTTATGCGTACTTTTAACACTGACCCTTGGGCTTTTTTGCGATATTCGCTCGGTATCATTTTTCGTTACGCATTTCAAAATTATGGTTTGGAGTATGTCCTGTTTATTATAAAAACAAATGCACGATTTAAAAAACTTAAACATGAAAACCGTTTTTAATTTAAACGAAAAATGATACCGAGAGAAATTAAATCTTGATTGACCCAGGGGTCACTGTTAAAATCGTGCATTTGTTTTTATAATAAACAGGACATACTCCAAACCATAATTTTGAAAATGCACGATTTTAAACGTGAGTGACCCCTGGGTCAATCAAGCTTTAATTTTTCTGTCAATTTATTCGCGAGTTTAGTAACGTTTTCGGATTTTAAATTGACACAAATGTATATATTTCCGATGGTATATGCATTATAAGATTACGACGCCTATTCCCTTGGTTAAACCTCAGTTATCAACTCTGGTTCATTTCTTCTTTTTACCGAGTATATTCAAACACAAAGTCGGAATGAACAACACTATGTCATCGAACGTCACCGGTTGTAATGCAAATTAATGTGAAATAGGTTTTATATTACACTTCTTGCAGGCATTGACCAAGTGTTTAGTTTTACCTAAACATGCTAAAAGTAATAATTCTTACTTAGAAATGAATCAGTAAGGAAATTTATTATATAACATTTCACTTTCATGCTTATCACATTTGCACTTCCTTCGAAAAATAATAAAGTATTTCAAAACTAAAAACAAAAATATTAATTAAACTCTATTTATTGTGGTTTAAGGTTAATGTTTAAAAAAACAAAATAAATCCGCCACCGTTATGGGATCAACCCTTGATTTCAAAATCGACCATCGATCTGGCACCGACCATCGATTGAGTCTTTTATATAACGTAGAGAAAATCTCTCACACGCGCACGCACGAACGAACACACCATCGCGCGCGTACACACACACACACACACACAAACATTTCATTAAAAGGAAATCCCTAACAATAAAAGAGTATGAGAGCAATAAAGAAATATAAAAAGATCGGACAGGGAAAGAAGCCTTTAAGGAGGACAGTCAACCACAAAACACAGAAACAACCACGCAAACAAAGAAGAAGGCAAAAGTAATAATAAAAGCAAACGACATCACAATCACAAAAGGGTTGGCAATAGGGCTACCGCATTGGAACGGTCAGTGGCAAAGTAGTCCACTGGGGGTTTAAACCTGTTCTAGGGTGCACCAAACCTCACACTTACCCTACTGTCATCCCATTAAAACAGGACAGTTTGAATAAAGAAATCCCCGCAATGATCTAATCTCTAACCAACAAGGCAGCATCAATAGTCAATATAAGTTAAACACAAATATGCTCGTGTAAATATAATACAAAAATAAAAATAGCCTAGAAAGCCACAATGAAGTTACTCAATGACTTGGCAGAAGTCAGAGCAACACGAGAATAAACCATTAAGGGCACGCTTTGCCAATTTTAAAAATGGTATTTTTATCTTGTGTTTTTTTACCAACAGCTATCGCTTGAAAATTTCTGGATTAGCCTGCATACAATTGAAAGGAAAACAGTCAAAAAGAATGTCGCTGTCCGATTGAAGAGTTTCCATAAGAGTTTCAAAAGTTGGGCTATGAAATGATAGGGTGTTGTCAACTGCAAAGATTACTTTTATTGATGAAATACAAAATATCGTTTATAACAACGTTAACAAGAAGGGGCCCAAGAATGAATCCTTGGGTACACCCTTACTTATTTCTTCCCAGCTACTAACTATTTTGACAATTTTAAATTGCTGTTTTCTACATGAAAGATAGCCTGTCATAAGTTTGATTGAATTTTCTGTAAGACCGTATGACGCAAATATGGAAAGGAGTATATTGTTTGGTAAAGTCCTTAGTATTACAGCAACGTATTGGTTAGAGTCAAGTGTACTCTTTCAGTCTTCTAGTAGTTTTAACAAAGTTGTTAGGCACCCATGGCCCTTCTAAAAGCACATAAGAATTTATCAAAAATTGAGCAGAAAATATCAGACAATTGGTTCGACATGACATTTTACGGGGAGTATTCTTACAGGTCTATAGTTGGTTTCGAAAAGTGCATCGTCCTTTCTTAAATAGGGGAGTTACCTGGGCCTCTTTCAGTCATTCAGAAAAATACCCTGAAGAGATTGAGTTATTATTAAGATTAGTAAGTTTAGGTGCTACAAAGGATTTACCAAGTTTCAAGACTGTGTATACCCAAGTAGCTTTCTTTACATTGAAAGAGTCCATTATGTTAGAGACAGTTTCTGATCAGTTTGTTTAAAATCAAAACTAATTTTTAAAAATCTTGTTCAGCAATTTTGGTCAAACTAGGACGGTCGGAGCTATAAAGATATAATCCATTCCAATTTGCTTTGATACATTTACGAAATAGTCATTGAAAAACTTCATCATCTTTGGAAATGAATTTGTCTTGATCATGTTATATTATTTTTGGGTGGGTGCCAAGTGAATTTTTAGACAAATATGGTTTAATTGTTTGCCAGAAATCTGATGATTTTCATCAACCAGTAAATCTTTCCAGAAAGTAATTATTTAGTGATTTATTGTTTTATGTCTGCATTGTACCCATGTTTTGTAGTTCTTATTTTCAAAAATGGATTATAACACATTTTCTTTCTATAGATTTCTTTTCTAAGGTCTTCATGTATGGCAATTGATCATTTCGTCTGTAGGCCTCTTTGAGTGGACATTGCTCGTCTATGACCCTGTTTAAATCGGTTTCAAAACTATTATAGACATTATTTAAAGACTGTGCATTATTTGAATCTAGTTCAGACATCTTTGATCAGGTTATGTGGTAGTGTATTGCATTGTGTGGAAATGCCGTAGTGGCATAGAGTAGAGGCTTGAACATGATTACACCATTGTTTATCAAGGACATCTCCGGAGTTTTTGATAGATCAAAACACACTGAAGCTTGAAAATAACACTACTAATTGGGTTAGCGCATTGGAGCGGTCAATGGCACATTTAACTACTTGGATTTAAAGCGGGTTCTTGTTTCTTCTCGTAACCACAATGAAGCGGGACAGTGTTAATATAGAAACCTCCGTCTTAATATATCATATAACAAACTAGGCGGCATAAATATGCGATATAAATTAAGAAATGGAACCAACGGAGCGCTGTGGTCTAAACGTAGCGCGTCGGACCTAGAATAAAAGGGTTTATTGGGTTAGAGAGCCGCAATGAACAAATGTGTTGTGTTACTGAACAAAACTCTTTATCTGCATTTGCTTAGTACTGGTTCTATCCTGGAAGACTTCGAGACGGATTATAATAAGTTCAGAGAGTTTTCGTTACAATCGATTAACATACTTAAACTTACTCTAAATAAAACCGACTACATGTCTGTCATTGTAGGTGATGAATAAGCGACATGTCTGTCACTGTAGGTCATGAATAACCGACATGTATGTCACTGTAGGTGATGATTAACCGACATCTCTGTCACTGTAGGTGATGATTAACCGACATCTCCGTCACTGTAGGTGATGAATAACCGACATGTCTGTCACTGTAGGTGATGAATAACCGACATCTCTGTCACTGTAGGCGATGAATAACCGACATGTCATTCACTGTAGGTGATGAATAACCGACATGTCTGTCACAGTAGGTGATGAATAACCGACATGTCTTCACTGTATGCGATGATTAACCGACATCTCTGTCACTGTAGGTGTTGAATAACCGACTTGTCTATCACAGTAGGAGATGAATAACCTACATGTCTGTCATTGTAGACGATGAATAACCGACATCTCTGTCACTGTAGGCGATGAATAACCGACATCTCTGTCACTGTAGGCGATGAATAACCGTCATGTCTGTCACTGTAGGCGATGAATAACCGACATGTCTGTCACAGTAGGTGATGAATAACCGACATGTCTGTCATTTATTCGTGATGAATAACCGACATATCTGTCACTATAGGTGATGAATAACCGACATGTCTGTCACTGTAGGTAATGACTAACCGACATGTCTGTCACTGTAGGTGATGAATATCCGACATGTCTGTCACTGTAGGTGATGAATTACCGACATGTCTGTCACTGTAGGTGATGAATTACCGACATGTCTGTCACTGTAGGTGATGAATAACCGACATGTCTGTCACAGTAGGTGATGAATAACCGACATGCCTGTCACTGTAGGTGATGAATGACCGACATGTCTGTCACTGTAGGTGTTGAATAACCGATGAGAATAGGCACAATTAAGAACATAAATGTCTCAAATACTGGTTAATATATTATACATGTGAACAATAGGGTTCAATCTCAATTATAGTATGTTTTAACAATAGTCTGAAACGGGCAATGATTTCGGACAAATTGCAGAATCGAAAGTAAACCTTTAATGCAGAGACACCTCATATCATCAGGTATGACCTGTATGTCAAGTGTAGTAACACTCATGAAAACGATTGAATTGAAAGCAACATGTTCATTACACTATATCAGACTAAACAAGTCTAAGATAGACAAATAGCCAAAATTTGGTAGAATAACAATCCAGGAACGCTTTTGAAGTGAAAAAGCGACATTACACAATATTAAAGTGGAAAATTCTAAGTGAAGTACAGGGCAATACGTTTGTAATAAGTACGGCTATCAACAATGTGTGATGCAAAGCGACATAAGGTCAGCCGGTTTTATGTGTGTATGAAAATAAAAACATGGTCCTATAGAAACCACAGAAATCATACGTAATGTGCACCATAAAACGAAATATGATCATGTTTAATTTTTTTTTAATAATAATGGTAAATAATGGATGACAATATAAATAAAGTATATTAATGTCATATTTACTTCATTTATGAAACCTTGTATTTTTCCGAAAATGAGAAACAAGCGCGTTCTTTTTCCCCAAAATGGACAGACCTGGGCCTCTTCCCAATTTTGTGGAAAAAAGCCCTGCATTAGGGAGCGTAACATGACAATTCGGGAAATAGTTGATAAACTGTGAAAATATAGCTGTTAAATCATGAACATTTTGCTTTGATGAATGGTCAGTAGGCAATGAGGCCTACATGTTAGCTTAAATCAATATTATGTGTAGACAACAAATTGACAAATTGATACAGTGTAAACAAACGTACATCCCATCAATACATTTAATCTTTATAGTAAAAACATATACAAGACATTATTAGAAAACACACATGATGTATCCAGAATTGTACTGAACAACCACAGCAGTTGCAGCCAAAGAGAAAACCTATCTAGGTCACGACCAAAAAACCCTTGGGACGAACGTTCATATACCTCCTTCCCTTTGTCCGAGTTTCATCAAGTTTGGGCACAATCCATAGTAAACTGTTTGAGACATTAACGTAATAAAAATATGTTACGTGACGGGCCGGGATGCGACAGAATGGGACGCGACTCGACTTTACGGGACGTTACGGACAGCGTCATTCCTAAATAGCTCTAACTTCACTTTGTGAGGAGGGGTATAAAAAACCTGATTAGCGTGTGTGTATATAAAAGACTAAGTAAGACAGTTCAGCTGTAAACTTAACACATGTACATGTATAAGTGTGTGCTGATGAAATACGGGATTCACAGTGCTTGTTTTAAAATGAAGCGAGTCAGCCTTAAACTTTATGCACAAAATGTGTATAGGAATGTGTACTGATAAAAGACGAGGGTCAAACTGTATGAAACGAGTTGTTGTGCACTGATAGTAGTTGAGGTTCAATGTATTGTAGATGAAAAGATAACACATTCTTGCTGGTACGATGAACAAAGCAATGTGTGGCAAGGGAAACATCATACAAATAAATGGAGAAGGTCAATAAATATATGGATAATTTACAGTATTAAAAAAAATCAAATATATTGTACTGACCCTGCATGTGTTTTTTTATTATAATTGAACGAGTCTACCTAATTCCTGGAAGGGCTGCCAACGTTTAATATTTGTATTCTTGTCGTGCCCGTAATTGTTTATTTTCTTGTTGCTCGGGCTTCTGCCAATCATTGAATACTTACTTTTTGGTTGTCGATGCTAATCGTTTATATTCATTAACTAGGGTAATGTATATTAATAAGATAAGACTTAGGTATGGTGGAAGGCGTGTTTTTGAACGGCTGGACTAGGTATGGTGGAAGGCGTGTTTTTTGGACGCATGGACTAGGTATGTTGGAAGACGTGTTTTTGGACGGCTGGACTAGGTATGGTGGAAGGCGTGTTTTGGACGACTGGATTAGGTAAGGTGGAAGGCGTGTTTTTGGACGGCTTGACTAGGTATGGTGGAAGGCGTGTTTTTAGACGGCTGGACTAGGTATGGTGGAAGGCGTGTTTTTGGAAGGCTGGACTAGGTGTGGTGGAAGGCGTGTTTTTGGACGGCTGGACTAGGTATGGTGGAAGGCGTGTTTTTGGACGGCTGGACTAGGTATGGTGGAAGGCGTTTTTTTGGACGGCTGGACTAGGTATGGTGGAAGGCGTGGTTTTGGACGGCTGGACTCTGTGTATATTATATTTCCTGTTCGACTATTGTAACTACTTTTACGATATTACGATACGTTGTTTATGTGTTAATTAAGGCAGAATGAATACACATGAGCAGTATAATGCATTATTTTAATTTAAAAAGCGATAAAACTATACGGTTATACATTGTGTTTACCTAATCATTTCATTTAATCAGTTCGTCTAATCATTTAAGGTTATCATTTTGTCAATTATATTATTAAAACGGCCCGTTCAGTTTAGTACCAGTCTATCATTACGAATGTGTGACAGGGATTAGGTAAGTCGTTTTTTAAACCAAGTAATACGTTAATTGTACTCTAATTTCAAATAGGTGGTTCCACTACTCCAGACTTTAAAGTCTCGTTATTGTCTGAGTATTGTTCAATCATCCTTAGGTTAGGATATGTTGTCAGCTATTAAATTTTGTCTTTTGACTGTTACATGTGATAGGCAGACTTCATAACCTCTGCTCCCAACTAAACTCCATTGTGTTTATTTCGCCCATTGTTTTCTTGTTGAGGACAAAGCACTGAGACTTTACGTCACTGGTCATGGAATGGTATGAAAATACCTCATTGAAGGTTCCATGTTGACCGTCATATGCATACCATCTTCGGCATTGAGTTCTGCACAACCAGGATCTAGAGGGTCTGAACGGTAGTGGAAAATGTGAACGGTAGCTACCCTCTACCACAAGCGTTCATGAACAGACTCAATCAAACCGAGATTGTAATATACTTTTTATATTTATCGTGTTGGGTGATTTCCTAATTTCTCCTTTCATACTCTTTTTGTTATGACAGTTTTGCATTTTTCAGATTCCCTTTCAACAGCACCATCTCACATTTTAATAACTGGTTTAGGTAAACTTACATTAATTTAATATAAATATATTTATATTCTGATAGAAGCAACATAGGAAGATTATTTATGCTAGTGTAGTATGATTCAGTTATGCACATAGATAGGTTTATAAGCGCGTTATTATTTTATTGTCGTACATCTACCTTTTGTGGCAAAGCGGTCGAACGCAAGGTATTCCAGAGGGAGACCAACTCCACAGAGTGTATAGAGATTTCCTCGTCCATTGACACTTGGAACGATATCAATGAATGTTAAATCAATGTAAATTTGGTGACTCATAGTACATGTATACATCCGAAATGAGAAACATGATCCACCTATAGAAATAACAGCACCCAAACGTAGGTTCGTACTGCACCAAAAACAAAGTGCAAATTAACAATATAACGAAAATGGCAACACCAAGGGTGGTGAAGACAGGGTTACCGAATTGGGATGGTCAGACAATATGGCCATATGGCTAAAACGTGGAAGTTCGTTTGCGAAACAATGTCGAAGAGCAGTTTGAATGAATATAGAGATTATTTAACTGCTGGGATCGATTATACGGAAATCTTTCACGGTATGCAACATTTTAGCATAGGGGTAGTGTTTCAAAAAAAAAAGTCTAAACAAGCTTCGTAATCTTTGTATAACTAAAAAGCTACTCAATCAGGGTTACCGTTACCATAAACTTCGTAAAACCTTTGCAAAATGTTATTATCGTAACCCTGATATTCTTTCCAAATATAAAAGTAATTTAAGGACTCTTCTTCTACAAGGACTAATACAACCTGACTTCTATGGTGATGTGATTAATAAACTTCGTAAGATTCTTGGTCATGATCACTTTCATACTGTCGTTGTTAAACTTGTTAAAAAGTTTGTCAAAAGAGGTTATGACCCTATAACTTTGCAACGTACTGCATGCTTGGTAGTGGACCCTTTTACAGTTCGCCACTATGCGTTCCTCTCTAATTGTACGATGACCGGACAGGCTGTGGACCCTATGATGACGCCTACCAAAAGCCCATTGGGACGGTTGCGTTTGATGTTTGTCTATGATCTTTCCTGTCGTGCCCTTAATGGTTTATTTTCTTGTTGCTCTGGCTTCCGCCAAGTCATTGAGTACCTTCATTGTTGCTTTCTAGGCTATTGTTTTTTTTGTATTATATTTACACGAGCATATTTGTGTTTTACTTATATTGCCCATTGATGCTGCCTTGTGGGTGATTAGATCATGTCGGGGATTTCTTTATTTACACTGTCCTGTTTTAATGGTATGACAGTAGGGTAAGTGTGAGGTTTGGTGCACCCTAGAACCGGTGTAAACCCAATCCTTTTGTGTTTGTGATGTCGTTTGCATTTTTTATTACTTTTGCCTTCTCGTTTGTCTGTTTGCGTGTTTGTTTTTGTGTTTTGTGGTTGACTGTCGTCTTTGAATGCTGCTTTCCCTGTCAGAATTTTTTATCTTTCTTTGGGGACCTAACATTTTTATTGCACTTTTTGTTTTGATATATGTTAAACTATGTGCACAGAACGTTTAAATAAACTTTATTATTGGGAACATACAAAAAAAAGGAAATTTTATCATTATGGGCTAATTTGTGCATAAATTGTGAGTAATGGTCTCAACAGATTTTGTAAAAAAATATAGGTTTTACATAAAGATCGCTTTAAATGTTATAATTAAATGTTCCTTACTTTAATACAATTGTAGCAGAATTGTGACCAATGAATAAATTATTAGACTTCAAAAATGTCTTATTTAGCTCTTTCATGGACTTGTTCCACTTTTTAGACAGATTGACATGAAGGTGGCGTTATTTTTTTTTTTTAAATTTTAACAATTATGGTGACCTACCATTATTTTTGCATTTTCTATGTATATATAAACAACAGACTTACTGTAAAAAAAGTTTAAAGAAAATCTGTTATGCAGAAAAAAATATAGAAAATGTCTTTAATTATTATTTTGTGTTCATAGAAAAAGAAATGTTTAGAAAAAAAATTAAAACAACCATCGGACATTTTCGTATGTCGTATTTATTGACATTGTTTATCGCCACCATTTATGTCAGTATCGAGCTCATGTTTGCACTTTAGATTGTGCGATGACATATTGACCGGCATATAACTTGAACTTTTTTTATCGTTAAACGATTATAAACAAAATATGTATATTTTAAATTCAAATTGGTGGTTCGTTTATTCTCCCCGTCATAGGTGCAAGAGTGTCGGGGAGAACTATCCCTCTATCACCTTGCAATATATTATGCATACATTTATAGGCAATATAACATTGAACAAGATTTAAATGTAATTTGTAGGAAAGTTATTAACTGGGATTTTTTCTTTTTATGTATTCTAGAGGTCAATAGTGGATGATTTGTTTTTGAGAACTTTAATTGCAACATTATTGTGATTAATAATATTTGAGCCAAACGCGTATTCTTTCAATAATGAAACTTTGACGAGATAACATTTGATGTATTATGTGTTGTTCTAGTATTTTTCTCGAAAGGAATGTCTGATGTAACCATGTGCCATTCGATTAAACGCAGCATATAATACATACAATATACGGTGGAAATTCCCGAGGTGCGTTTCTTTGTCTCCGTTAGTATAGATCTACGTGCATGTACAAAGTGACATGCAAACACATGATCAATTTACAAATGAACCTAATCAGTTGTTGATGTCCTACTCCATACCAATCTGTTTCAAAACTTTGTTATCGCTAATTCTCCGTTTTTTATCGCTAAAACAATTGACTAATCAGATAGCTAACTCGTCGGGAGATAACTGTTGTCAGTGTATTGAGTGTTGTGGGGACTTTAAAAATAAATAGTGGACGCCCTGATAAAGAAGCGTTTATGTTATACACATGTTATGATTGTAAAGTCCTAACCTCGCTTTAAATCTCTAGAAAAACGAATAAACAGAGAAACCTAGACCCCTTAAGGTTTTGCTCTGGTCTGAATCTGGGATAATTAAGATATCGAAATTAAAATAATCTCTCTTGCCATACAATTTGCTTATTTCTCCGATGCAAATCAAGAAAAGAAGCCTCAGTATCACAAATAATGGGTTTGTAAAGCTGAATTTCTTTGGGGTATATATTTAGCATAGTAAAAAATAAAGGATTGTCCACGTTAAATATATCATCCAGATATCGAGAGGTGTCATTATAGGCTTCGACGACATATGTCTGAGTATCTTGCGAAAGACTCAACATGAAATCTCTTTCATACCAATACT
>JAWPHD010015863.1:0-52915 GCA_037043455.1 Cyrtodaria siliqua
CTTTAAACTATTGCGAATTATTAACGTTGTGACTGACAAGACCCCAGACCACATAATTATGGAAATGATCTTGAGCAACCATTCCTATAAAACTATAAAAGTGACATATGATCATTTCCAGTGTCTAAATACCTGAAAACAATTTGTATCAAACATGACCCTGACCATGTCAAAATAACACCTGATGTGACAGATAAAGGTCAGAGTTTTTTAATTTTTCGGTTCTCAAACCCTCCGACCCTAAGTTTTGCAAAAACGAAAAAAAAAAATATTTAAAAAAACAAACACGTTTAAAAAACAGTTTTGTTATTAATTATTTGGTCACCCATTTCAAACAAACAAATTTATCATGTTTAAAATTAATGTAAAATCAGAAGATCATGTTTATAATATAAATTTGTTTAGGTCCATTTTATGTTTTACAATGTGACTAACATCATTACAAGATACACACTTATAAAGGTTCAGATTATTTTTTTCCCCCCTCCTCATGTGGAACTTTTTCCGAAAAAACTCTGAGAACCAAAAAAAATCAAAAAATCTGGCCTTATTAACGTTGTGACTGACATTGTCTAAATACCTGAAAACAATTAATATCAATCCTGTCATTCAAACATGACTCTGACCATGTCAAAATGACACCTGATGTGACAGATAAAGCACATGGTGAACCTAATATACAATGGAACAAATGGTAAATGTTTTTGGTTAAACTGACCCTAGACAACCAGTGTTTTTTTGGGGTAATTTGGGGCCGATATTCGGCCCCATATATCGGCCCCATTCCCTTCCTCAACAAAGTACGTTTTTCCTTTTATTTTTCTTTTTAGAAAAAAATCCCCTCCAAAAAAAATGAAAAAGTTTTTTTTTTTTTTTTACTTTTTAAATGTTGTTTCTTAGTTGACCATCCATAACATGTCCATCCAACATGTTCTTGATGTGAATTTAATATTAAATGAAAGACTAAGACTTAATACATATTAATACTATTTTCTTCTTTATTTTAACATTGTCAAAATTTCCCCCTTTTTCCAATTCATGTCAAATTTTTCCTCCTCTAGAGGGCCCCGACCCCCCTTCCCCCAAAATTATAACAAAAAAAAACCACTGGGACCAACGGTTGTGCAAACTAGGACTATCACAGCAGGTGATGAATACCCCCCCACACACCCCCCCCGTTTAAATTATAAGTCAAACAAAGGGCCATAATTCTGTAATAATATTGGCAATCAACAATGGGTGATGCACTCCCCCCCCCCCCACCACCACCACTAAATTCTAAGTCAAACAAAGAAGTCAAACAAAGGGCCATAATTCTGTAATAATATTGGCAATCAACAATGGGTGATGTAGAGGGACATGAGGTCATCCGTTGTTATGTGTATATGGAGTTTGGGAACAACCCTTTCAAAACTATTTGAGGAATGCCAGTAATAAAACCCACTTCACTTTGTGAAAGCCGAAGTATAATAACAGAAATTTGAGACTTGTGAATTCCCTGCTTGAAGCAGAGACATTACCGAAGCAATATGCAGAGTAAATGGTTGCTTGAATAACAGAAACTTGTGAAATTACCAAGCGGTAGGCAGAGCTGATGGCTGAGAGAATTAAGAGAATTAAGAGATCACCAAGCAGTATGCAGTATGCAGTATGCAGCAGTAGGGACACATAAAGTTGTTATTTGCATCAGAATCTACACAAAAGGAGAAAACATTTTTTTGAGACAATTTAAGAAGTTGTTTTGTTAAAATGACTCAAACCTATAACACAGAGTATTGACTATTTTATCCCATAATCAGGCATGGTATTTTAAATGAGTATAGTAACTGATGGATTTTGAAAGCATAAACAAGTCCAAGCTGTTAATCTTGGGCAAGACATTACCCCAAGACAAACAAGAGGTCAATGACCTTGAAGCTCTACTGATTGATTTTGATTTCAGGAAGTAGTCGCTACAAACTTGTTTTTTGAAAATTTATTTTTAGCCGTGGCGGCAATCTTGTATTTCCGGCCGACCTGAAATTTTGCTAGGATCAATTAGACTCAATGAAAATCCATCAAGTAGTTTCAGAGGAGTAGTCGCTACAAGTTTTCATTATATAACTCTATGTAAACAAAGATGGCCGCTGACTGCCATATTTAACATCGAATCAAAACGATTTTTGACGAAGATCAACATCATGTCATGCTGATCATTTTAGAAAAAGTCCCATATCAATATCACTTATAGTTTTCAAGAAGTAGTCTCTACAAACTTGTATTTTGAAAATCTACTTTTAAGCCATGGCGGACAATTTAAATTCCGGCCGACCTGAAATTTTGCTAGGATCAATAAGACATTAAGAGCAACATTCCTGTAAAGTTTCATGAAAATCCGCCAAGTAGTTTCAGAGGAGTAGTCGCTACAAGTTTTCATTATATAACTCTATGTAAACAAAGATGGCCGCTGGCAGCCATGTTTAACGCCGAATCAAAACGATTTTCGACAAGGACCAACATCATGTCATGCTGATAATTTTAGAAAAAGTCCCATATCAATATCACTTAGAGTTTTCAAGAAGTAGTCGCTACAAACTTGTATTTTAAAAATCTATTTTTAGCTATGGGCCATCTTGGATTATACATCAACATGAATTTTTGCTAGGATCAACTAGACTTCATGGGCAACATTTCTGTAAAGTTTCATGAATATCCATCCAGTAGTTTCAGAGGAGTAGTCGCTTCAAATAAAAGTTTACGGACAGACGGACGGACCGACAGACGCCGGACCACGGCATAACGTCTGCTGATCTCTGATCAGAGAGATCAGTCGAGCTAAAAACAGGTATTCCCGTGTATTCTTACAAAACATTTAATAGCCACTGACACCAATTTGAGACTCCGTGGCCGAATGGGTTCGAATCCCACTTGGAGCTCGACTTGTGAGGGTGTCCATTCTTACAGATGGCGTGAGATGTACAGTACTGGTTCTAACCAGGAAAAGTGGATGGTCTGCCTCCTACACAAAAAAATCGACCGTCATATATAACCTCACGTGTTGAAAATGACGTAAAACTCCTTACAAACAAACAAACACCAATTTGACACTAAGAGCAGGGCAGTGATTCCAATGCATCTTTCCCTGCTCTCTGGGGCAGTTTTAAATAACCTCAAGTGGATGAGTGATTAGATTCACCGACTTGAAATCACTTGCCTCTCCTCACCACTGTGAGTTCGAGCCCTCATGGGACCAGGAATCTTTATGTGAGACGCCATCCAGCTGGCTTGCGGAACATAGATGGTTCTACGCAGGTGCCTGCCGTTGCATAAAAATTGCCCGGAGAGGCACCTGGGGTCTTCCTCCACCAATGGAAACCGGAAAGTCGCCATATGACTGTAGCTGTTTGTGCAACTATAAAATCCAATTCCATTCTAAATAACCATCAAGTTGATCAGCAATTAAGCAGCTCATTTAAACAATTCAATCAATCCAGTATTCTATCACCACTGAAAAATTCAAATTGGGAAAAAGATTTCAGAAACAAGATCAATGACCTTGAAGCTCTACTGGTTTTTGATAGCTAGATCAGCATTCCTGTGAAGTTTCATAAAAATCTGGCAATAGTTTCAGAGGAGTAGTTGCTACAAGTTTTTACTATATAACTCTATGTAAACAAAGATGGCCATGGCAGCCACATCAAATAAAAATAATTTTCAACATGGACCAACATCGTGTAATGCTGATCATTTTAGATAAAAGCCCATATCAATATCACTTATTATTTTCAAGTAGTCAAATTTGTTTTTAAAAAATATATATTTTAAGCCATGGCAGCCATCTTGAATTTCCGACTGACCTGAAAGTTTGCTAGGATCAACTAGATATCAAGAGCAACATTCCTGTGAAGTTTCATGAAAATCCGTCAAGTAGTTTCAGAGGAGTAGTTGATACACACTTTAACTATATAACTTTATGTCAACAAAGATGGCCACTGGCAGCCATGTTTAACGTTGAATCAAAATGATTTTCATCAATGACCAACCTCATGTCATGCTGATCGTTTTAGAAAAAGTCCCATATCAATATCCTAATAGTTTTGAAGAAGTAGTCGCTACAAACTTCTTTTTTTTTTATAAAATCTATTTTTAGCCGTGGTGGCCATACTGAATTTCCGGCCGACCTGAAATTTGCTAGGATCAATTAGATATCAAGAGCAACATTCCTGTGAAGTTTCATGAAAATCCGTCAAGCAGTTTCAGAGGAGTAGGCGCTACAAGTTTTTACTATATAATTCTATGTAAACAAAGATGGCCGCTGGCAACCATTTTCAAAACGATTTTGTCAAGGACCAACATCATGTCATGCTGATCATTTTAGAAGAAGTCCCATATGAATATCTCTTATAGTTTTCAGGAAGTAGTAGAAAAAAGCCCATATCAATATCACTTATAGTTTTCAAGAAGTAGTCGCTACAATTTTTTTTTTTTAAATATATTTTTAGCTTTGGCGTTCATCTTGAATTTCCGGCTGACCTGAAAGTTTGCTAGGATCAACTAGATATCAAGAGCAACATCAACGTTTCATGAAAATCCATCTAGTAGTTTCAGAGTACAATAAAAAATTCACGGACGGCTGATCTTTGATGAGTAGAGCTAAAAAATAGAAATTAATGTATAAATTAATTTGAAATAACAATTATGATTAATGAGAATTGTGCCATCACTCAATATTAGAAGAAAGAAATTACACACACTGCAAGCAAAAGACTTGTGCACTTGTGATAAAAAGAACTAACACATTTTACTCACAGTAGTTTATTCGCCTACTCATGGCTTTAATAAGCGAATGACTGTCAAACAGAAAAAAAATATATTCGAGTTACAAACAAGCTTAGAACCCTTTATACAGGCTGTTTATTTCAAGTGTTTTCAATTAAATTGATCCTTAAAAAGCGAATTTCTAACGGTTACCTGGTACAACTGAATATGGAAAAGATAGATAATATATACTGAAAGGAAAAAGAAATGCGACACGGGAATTTCCGCTATATATTGTATAAACTGCACACTTAATTCCATATATATTCCAAGGAAATCCCAAGATGTTAGCAGTTAGTTAGAGAAAGGACACAACTGTGATGTTGTAGAAGTTTTAATCAGTACACGTTGTAACAAGAAATTCATAAATGTTGAAGTTCCTCTTTGAAAAATTGAGCCAGATCAGTACTGTATTTAACGTAAAGAGTTTTCAAAATGTTGCATCCTAAGTTTGCGCCCAACGCGTCAGTGCTCAAAGAAAATTATTATAAGAGACAGGCCCAGGGCTTGTTGCTTCTGAAAATGGACAGGCCCCGATTTGAAATGGACAGGCCCTGATTTGAGATGGACAGGCCCTGATTTAAAATAGAAAGGTCCAATATTTTTTTCTTATTGGAAATGTGTCTTTATTCACTTTTATAGCACACATTAATTTTGTTACGTATGTATTAATCAAGCTCAGAACCTCCTCTGACAATATTTTTCTTTTTGCTACCACTTTATGCTCCCTGGTCAGCGGACTTATTTACCATTTCGTTTAAAATATGTTAGAATAGAATATTACATAGTAATTTATAACCAATGCAAAGGAGAGTACTAGCACTTTTACCAAACGATAATAATCAGAGCCGACTTGGTGAAACTGGAGCTAAACTTGGAGCCAAATTTTTAATCAGGTTTTATGAGACTATCAGAGCCTCCTCTGGCTATATTTTTTCTTTTTGTCACCACTTTCTCCAAGTAAAGAATTAGGAGCCTAGACTAGAATTAATTTAAAAGTAGGATTCCAGGAACTCCTTACACCTTAAATAATGAATAGAAATATACTTTATATCTGTATATATACATATACAGTATATATATTTTTCTTTCCACCAACATGTATTTGTAAAGGACAGTTTTTCTTATTTGATTATGTAAAAAAAATAAAAATATATATATATATATATATATATATCCGAAATTATGTACCATCCGAACTACTATGACACCGCCCGAACATTTCACAAACATTCAATCGAAATATCATCAATAACGATCTTTTTTCATGCATTAGTGTGTTTTTAATGACAAAAACGGTATTTCTTATCACAAAGGAAAGAAAACACAACCATAATAGCAGAATAATCAGTTTTATGTCAACAATTGTCGACCTCAAAGTTGTGACAAACTGCCGACACGAAGCCAGGCAAAATATTCAAACTTCTTATTCATAATTTTTCATTGCAGAGATGTTGAGAATTTATCTTATTTTCAGTAGGTGATAAAATGTGTGTTACTCGGTTTTTATCCTTATGTTCTATAGTAAAATAAAAATCTTTGGCAGAGTAAAATGATAATTTTGAAGATTTTGATTTTGAAAGATACATATATTGAATCAATTTGCATGAATGTGCATGAAATATGCAGGGTTTTAAATGAATCACACTGTAGATACCTTAATTTTAACAGTAAACTTGGTTGAACATCAAGGATAAAGACCGAGTTTATCACCTACCAGAATGTATTGGTATGTCTTTTCTCTGGTTACTGATTGGTCAGTTTTTTTGATGATGCTCTATCAAAATTATGAATTGTTTCAATGTGTGTATAACACATTTTAATTACTTTATTGCAAGTGTTTTCACAGTTCACAATACACATGGGACAGGGGCGTACCTGGCGCATTTTGAAATGTACGCCCGATATGAGAAGCGTAGCTGCGAACCGATCAGCGACGCTGCGAGTGGGAGGTTAGGTGTGCCCCTCCCGCCGGTGGGTGTTTGGGTGGCCTCCCGCAAGAAATTTTTCAAAATTAGGAGGCAAATGATGCTACTCAAGCTATATTTCAGCGTTAATATGGCATTTTTAACTTTTATTTTTTCACTTTTGCTGACGAATTGTACGCATTGGCGTACGTGCGTATGCCTGGATACGCGCCTGTAGGAGTATTTTGTCTTGAGGAACTTGAGCTTGAGATCCAGTAAAACCGATTTTTTGGTGTTTTTTTTTTTTTTTTTTAGACAGGCCCGACGGGCTCGTCTGCAAAATGAGACAGGCCCGGAACGAATTTCGAGGAGCCCCTGGCGTCGGGCTATCCTATTTCTTGAGCACTGCGCGTACTATGTCAATAATGAAACTTTGCAGGAAACTATTTGCTGTGTTACGTGTTGTTTTAGTCTTTCTTCCGAAAGGAAAGATCTTACGTAGCCATGTACCATTCGATTAACAGCAGCATATTGTATATACAATTTATAGCGGAAATTCCGTGTCAGGTTTCTTTTTCCTTTCAGTATATATGAACTGTGAATGACTTTATAATTGGCCGAAAAGTCATATTTGTTTTTTCAAGAATATAATTAGTAAACACACAACATGTAATAGATAGAGTATGGTTTCATTGAGTTGGTTCATTTAAACATCGAGATGGGCATAGCCCATCGAGGTGTTTAAATTAACCAACGAGATGAAACCATACTCTATTTGTTTTGTAGCATGTCCATTTCAGCTCTATTTCAGTTATTCTAACTGTTATTCTCACTGTTATTCTCACAGTTATTCTGACAGGTCTTATTTTCAATTAAACGATTTACACCTGTGTCTGAACAAAGAGAATTGTCTGTGACCATGCTACAAGAATATATTAAAATTTCAAAAACAAAAGTTGAGTTATTATTATTAGTAATCTTAATCAAACTCACCAATTACTCTAGCATGCCTGTGTATTGTATGTGATGTTACAATATAGGTACATGTATCAAAATACAGTTTACCATATGTATCTTTATTTCTACCCTCTGCGGGGCTGCATTTTCTAAAAGTGGGGCGTTTATTAAAACTAGAAGTATCAATGAAGGTTATATATACCCCCACTTTTTGATCAGTTGTTATGTGTATATGAAGTTTGGGAACAACCCATTCGTTAGTAATAAAAATGTGTTACGCGACAGGACAAAATGTGTTACGGGACAGGACGTTACGCAACGTGAGAATCCTATATAGTCCCCACTTCACTTTGTGATATAGTCAAACCTGTGTTAAGGGACTACGAAAGTGGAGAGGAAACTCGATCTCTTAACACAGGTACATTTAAATATAAAACAATAGGGAACTGAAATGGTGGCTTCTTAAAGCAGGTGGTCACTTAACAGAGGTGGTCTCCAGAGCAGGTTTGAATGTATTGAATTGAATATATATTTTGTTTTATGTTTTAATACCAATACCAAGGATTAAATATATTTTTTAATGTCATTTACTTTTTAAGTTAGTGGGATGGTGGAAATTAGAGCAAGGGAAAAAATAAAGATAAGGGGTGAAATTAAAGATAAATATGGTACAAGGAATATGGGAAACCATGGAATAATTAAAGCATGTTTATGTTCAAAGAACTCAAATAGTTTGGATATACACTTGTATGAAACTCTTGTTTGGGGCACATGTCAAAGTTTTTTTGGACTTTTTAGACAAAATTCATCTCTTACCTAAATAACTGAATGTTGTTTAACGGCTCATCAACACAGTATAGGTTATTTAGAGCCGCCCCAGAGAGAGGGGAAGGATACATAGGAATCCGGGAACCTGCCCTACTCTTATTATCGAATAGATTCCTATGGTTCTTTAACGTGCTCGGAGGATAGACCGATACACAGGACCGCCCGGTTTACGTCCCCATCCGACGGACGAGGCTAAGGTAAAGTGTCTTGCCTAAGAACACACCGACGGAACTCAGTGGCACCACAGAGGATTGAACCAGGGGCCTCCGGTTACAAATCCGCCGCGCTACCGACTGCGCCACTCCAGCCCCTTCTTACCTAAATAAGTTGTATATAAGTTGTATATCAATGAAACAGACATTTTTAGTGGTAAACAAATATTCCTTCCTTTTCAAAATCGGTTGAGAAATAAAAATGTCATGAGCGAAAGCTGTTTTTGATGGGGCATTTTCAATATGCAAACTTCTGCTGCATGAAAAATTATTGTTTTTAGAATTTTTATCCAAAAATGGTTTTAAATTGTTGGATATTTGTAAATTAAGACACCCTAAAAGTTTTATAGCAAAATATGAAGGCTAACTGAAGTTATTTGAAATTTCTTAATTTTCTGCTGTCACACCAACAAGGAATTTACATAGGAAAAGCCCTATCAAAAAATCATTTGGGCTGTAAAATATTTATTTCTCAACCGAATTACAAAAGTAAGGTATTTTTATTTATCACTAAAAATGCCAGTTCTAATGATATATAACTGATGTACGTATTATTTAAATTGCTCAAGTTACTGCAGGAAAACCTTTGGTTGAAACAAATGCCCCGAACAATAGCTAACATTTAATGATATGCAAGCACGTTTCAGATAAAAACAATACAGGATTAATAAACTGAGGTGCTAATTTAATGAGGTGCTTATTTAATGACTGATAAATAAACAAACGGCCCAAACAAGAGTGCCTGACTAACAATTCATATCAACTTCATAGATCCCAGAATGAGACTTACAGTTTCCCGCCTAAAGTAACCATGGTAGTCGATCTTATCATTCTTTTCTAGAAGGTAGAACTGTAGCCAGTTGTGCAGCCCTATAAAGTCATTGTCTCGACACTCCCCAACAAACACATGCTCAAAACTACTGGAGTCAAAGTCCCTGAAAAATACAAAAGAATTTGAGACTTGACATGGAAACAAGAAATATCACTGTAAGTGATAAATGCCCCCGAAGTGTCCTTTGACCTCTAAGTATGACCTTGGAGCCAGGACCTGGATTTTGTGCACGACAAGTCGTTTGGTTGTGGTGAGCACTTGTGCCAAGTTAATTGAAAATCTGTCCAGGCATGCAAAAGTTATTGACCGGACACGATTTGACCTTTGATCTCTAAGTGTGACCTTGACCTTGGGGCCATAGACCTGGATTTTGTGCGCGACACATTGTCTTGTTGTGGTGAGCACTTGTGCCAAGTTATTTGAAAATCCGTCCATGAATGCCAGAGTTATTGACCGGACACACACAATTTGACTTTTGACCTCCAAGTGTGACAATGACCTTGAAGACCTGGGTTTTGCGTGCGACACATCGTCTTGTGATGGTGATCACTTGTGCCAAGTTATTTAAAAATCCCTGCAGGGGTTGTGACGTTACGGTCCGGACACGAAATTGCGTACCTGTTTTTGACCTATGAACTGCAAGTGTGACCTTGACCTTTGAGGTACGGACCTGGGTTTTGCGTGTGACATATCGTCGTGTTATGGTGATCACTTGTGCCAAGTTATTTAAAAATCCCTGGAGGGGATGTGATGTTATGGTCTGGACACGAAATTGCGTACCCGTTTTTGACCTATGAACTTCAAGTGTGACCTTGACCTTTGTGGTACAGACCTGGGTTTTGCGCGCGACATATTGTCTTGTTATGGTGATCACTTGTGCCAAGTTATTTAAAAATCCTTGTAGGGGTTGTGACGTTACGGTCTGGACAGGAAATTGCGTACCAGTTTGCGCGCGACACATCGTCTTGTTATGGTGATCACTTGTGCCAAGTTATTCAAAAATCCCTGCAGGGGTTGTGACGTTATGGTCTGGACACGAAATTGCGTACCCGTTTTTGACCTATGAACTTCAAGTGTGACCTTGACCTTTGAGGTACAGACCTGGGTTTTGCGCGCGACACATTGTCTTGTTATGATCACTTGTGCCAAGTTATTTAAAAATCGCTGCAGGGGTTGTGACGTTACGGTCCGGACACGAAATTGCATACCTGTTTTTGACCTATGAACTTCAAGTGTGACCTTGACCGTTGAGGTACGGACCTGGGTTTTGCGCGAGACACATCGTCTTGTTATGGTAATTACTTGTGCCAAGTTAATCAAAAATCCATGCAGGGGTTTTGAAGGTACAGTCCGGACACAAACTGCAGAATGACGGCATCCGGACGGACAGACAGAATCCGAACAGACAGACGGACGGTGGGATTATTATATGCCCCTGATTCGGGGGCATAAAAATATATGTTCACTGGATGCATATGCCCTGCTCTGAAATGAAATCAACAGTTCAAATTGGCATCGATACATTCTAAACAGTCTATTAAATCATTTTAGAATTATTTTATTATTAGAATTTTGTGTTTCTGGGTTTTAAGAACCCCAATCATTACTCAATGTCCAGTAAAACCTCAGTGTGTTCTGAGAATGTAATGAGCTTTAAATTAACTGGTTTCATTGGTCCAATTTTTATCCAATTTTTATCAATGAACCAAACAGAATGCTTCATTCAACTTTTCATTTGGTTGCTTCTATCATGACATCACTTTCTGGTATTATGACATCACATCATGCTATTATGACATCATGTCATGCTATTATGATGCAACTCAGTGTGTTTTCATAACTGAATAAGCCTTTTAATTGCTGTGAGAAACAGATTAAGACTGTTTGTATCACTCAGTGAGTAATGAGTTTCTTGAAACCAAGAATCACAAAATTCTAAAAATAAAATAATTCTAAAATGATTTAATAGACTGTTTCTGGCAGGATGTTCACAATCTCAAGCCAATGATAGTTCAATGTACCATTACATTGCTTGTCTAGCCATGTTATGAGAGAAAAGCTGCAACAATTTAATTTTTAATCTGACATTCAACTATTTTATATAAACTACTACATATATAAACTACTACATAATAAATAGAATATAATAGAATCTACATTCTATGGAAGAAAAAAAACTGAATTGGGATTTTAAGGCACACCAACACATGAAAAGTTATATGGCGCCTAACATGAATAAACATGCCAGGCTCATCCTTTTTTTAAATTTTATAAACTAAATATTTTTTTGGACTTTTTAGACAAAATTCATTTAGGACCTAAATAAGTTATATATCAGTGAAACACACAATTTTAGTTGTAAATAAAAATTCCTTACTTTTCAAAATCGGTTGAGAAATAAAAATTTCATGAGCAAAAGCTGTTTTTGATGGGGCATTTTCAATGCAAAATTCTGCTGCATGAAAAATTATTGCTTTTAGAATTTTTATCCAAAAATGGTTTTAAATTGTTGGATATTTGTAAATTAAGACACCCTGAAAGTTTTACAGCAAAATAGGAAGGCTAACTGAAGTTATTTGAAATTTCTTAATTTTCTTACGAACCAGTAATACGAGTTTCAAACCCTACAGTACACGAATTTACCTACCGGTCACCTTTAGTCCTTCTGATAAGCATGAACCACAGATTGTAAAGCTGACATTTAAACTTGTCCACCGACGACGGCGCCTTGCCCTTCTCCACGAGGTATTTGTGACACTCCTTCATTACGTCTGTCTCCATAATGGCATTGATGAAGGCTCGGTTTTCGGACACCTCCTCATAAGTCACCTCCTCTTGAACACCACACTCTATCGAATAGTTGTCCAATAATGCACGGAAACCTGCAGGCAAACATATGTTTTTACAAACAGATGCACTCCATTTCTAAACCTACTGATGACGAGGTACATGTATATATACTACTGATGATGAGGTATATATACTACTCCAAATTTGCTAAGATCTCTTTTATTCTTCCTTATAATTTTATCAGAAATTAATTCACAATAACGATATTAATTTCATTGATACTTCAACAATTCCACAATTTGAATCAAGTCATGAGATCACATGACCATACACTGCCCTAAATAATTTCATGTAAAATAGAAATAATGCTATTTATTTCAGCAAGAAATTTAGACAGCAAAAAAGTGATCCTTAGCAAATTTTGAGTAATATATATATAACTTCCATATTCTAAGAATCAAACTCTATAGGCACTATATAAATGGCTTTAACCAGTCAGGCCCAACCACAAAACTAAGAGTTACCAACTCACAATTAATTTTACGCATATTCAATCGGGTATGTTAAGAAACCGTGAATAAATTACATTTAATCGGCACATTTACATTATTATATGACCTGAACACCCAGATAAAATTTCGATAAACGTTTTTTAATGTAATTTTGCCGTTTAATACTTGGAGGTTTGTTTCTGTAGTCCCGTGTGGTTCCAGTGTCCCCGTTTGGTTCCGGGGCAAAGAATAGGGTTACTGCACATCCCGTTTGAGGGGTTACAAGGCAGAGGGGTAAAATCCCTCCCAAATTCATGTTCGTTTTATCGTTTTTTTGTTGATAAGGGTGAGAAGGTTCTAGGCCCATTCTCCATATTATATCTCGATGTACATGGAGGATGAGCCTGGCATGTTCATTCCAGTTAGAGGCCATATAACCTTTCATGTGTTGGTGCGCCTTTAAACTCAATTCAATTCAATCGTTTCTGTAACTGTATGCATCTTCAAGTAAAATGTATAATGATTTATAATGACAAAAAGTAGGGTTAAATAATCATTAATCAATCTTAAAGGGAATGAAGTGACACAGCCAAACTATCTTTATTGAGAGTTCTGAAATACTTGAAGAAGGGTGAAAGAATTATCAAAATCGGATGATAAACAAAGAAGATATGATCATTTGAAGTTTCTGTTGAAACGAATATGGAAGTGGCCATTCTGAGAGCTATGACATCACGGTTCTAAATGACCATATATGGAATATTTATAAATATGAAAATTTACTGATTTATAGGGAAAAAATGACAGCAACTGTATGAAAAATATGTAATGCATTATATGACCAGTAAAAAAAATCCGTTCATTTGCAGTGATTTTCTTTGTTTTAAATGATATTTATCAATATTCCATATATGGTAATATGCAACTATGATGTCATAGTTCTAAAAATGGCGGCTCCCATATTCGTTTTAGAATAACATTTAAATGGTCATATCTTTTTTGTTTATCATTCTTTCACCTTTTTCCAAGTTTTTCAGAACTCTCAATAACACAGCTTGTTTGGCTGTGTTGCTACATTTCCTTTAACCATGAAAAGAGTAGGGCTATCCACCATGCAACACCTGCCCCATGTCCATAAATCAGTTTCAAGAATAAAGTAATTTTTTTTGTACATTTCTCGTCCAAACATCTTATCCATATACACAGTAGGGTTGCATTAATAAAATTTATTAATGCAACCAACTGTGTACATGGATTTAAAATTATATACATTTCCTGAATAGCCCATCCACTGGGCCATACAGTCACTTTGTCTTAAATAGAAGCTGGAAGAAAATACTCAAGTTGTATAATAAACCAACATTTGTATGTTTCTCGTCCAAACACCTTGTCCTCTTCCAGCCAATCAAACAGCGGATAATGGGAATCCCCCGATTCGTCCACACACTGGCGAGCATTCCTCACAAACCCTATAATTAGATAGTACATATTTATACTGTTGCTGATTAAATTCTATTCTCCGAGACAAATTATAATGAATATTATCAAGTTACAAGTATGTTACAGTCATTATATTGCCAGGATATCTGTAAGGCAAAAAAAAAAGGTTTGTTTCTGGTCTTCCGACTGACCCTATTTTTAAGGCCTCACATTTTTTTCTCAGTTTTTTAGGTTTTTAGGTTTTTAAGACATGTAAGTGATGTGGAACACTCATATTATGTAATATGTTCAAGAGAACATGCTTCTTATGTTCTTGATCTGAATTTAGTATAGTAAGAATTCAAAAAAAAAAATTCCTACTGATGTTTTTGGGGAAAAAGACCAGAAACAGACCTTTTCTCTTTTTTTAAACAAGAGGTTAAAGTTCAGTGAAAAGGGACATAAATCTGCTGATATGATCGTCAGAGTTATTGGACATGCGTACCGACATTCCTTGGTGTAAGATGAAGACACGTGTAAAGTTTCATCAACATAATAGGTCCAAGACTTTTCAAGTTATGGCCAAGATTAGGATGCAGGTTAAAGTGTGACAGATGGACGACGACAACTGATTTTGTTGAAGGTTAAAGTGCGACGGATGGATGACGACAACTGATTTTGTTGCAGGTTAAAGTGTGACGGATGGACGATGACAACTAATTTGGATTCCAACTGAAATTCACTCTCATTTCATGAATATACATATTTTCCAATTGCAATAAACTTTATAAATGCCAGAACTGTTCAAATGTATCTTGAGGGCCTCATGGAAGATTGACTAGTTTCAAATGAGTTCTCTCGTTAAATAAAGTCTTATTATTATTATTATTATTTGCCAACTTACTATATGTACCATATATCCCTTTTTTTAGGTTTATAAACATATTTTATGACATACAGCAGTTATTTATTATATCATATAATTACCAATAATTAACAAATCTTGACTTACTCTGCAGGTCGATATTAAAATCTGTTCCTGGGTAACACTTGTTCTCATCCATTTCCCACAACTTTGTAAGAATCTGGGACAGCTCATCATCAGGCTCAAACCTGCAGATTAACAAATATAAAACAAAAAGGTTTTAACATTTATGGCTTAAGTGGCTGAATAGAGTTATTGTCTTTTATAGCATACCGTATTTCCCCTAATAGTAGTGCACCCCACCCCTCCCTCCGCCCCACACTCCTCCCCACCAGACATCCAATCCACCCCCTTTCAAAATATATCATAAATAATAGTCTTCAAAATTGTTTACATTTATAACTTATATTATTATACCTCACTGTAAACACTCCATGTAATATCCCCATACCCAGGTAGGTTGATAGTTCGTGCTGTCACCCTCAACACGTCATAGCTGGTGATAGCACAAAATATCATCCCGCTAGCTTTTTGAAAAGCTCAGTTCTAAAAATAGATTTTTTTCAAAAACAACAACAATTTTTTCTTCATTATCAATGTATATTAGTATATTAGGAGTATTTGTTCGGTATAATAAAATAAACATCACATCCTCTTGAGGTGCGAGCGGTTATTATCAACCCTCGAAATGATACATTACATTCTCGGGTGGATAATATTCACTGGCACCCTCAAGAGGATGCGATATCTACATAAGAGCGCCCCCTGATATTTTGCCTAGCACCCTGGGGCGCTACTATAAGCGGAAATACAGTATCCATTTTTTTTTTCCACATGTTAAAATATTCAGTAACTGGAACATTTCAATAAAACTTGGCAATAACACAGTAACCTATTTGTGTAAAATCCAGTTAAAATTTAAATGATTCAATTTAAATCTAAAACCAATTTCAGGGCCTCCTCTGGGTATTTTTTTTCTTTCGCAAAATGAGAAAAAAAAGAGCCACATTTGAGAAATAAGAGTCCAAGTTGGAGCCTTTTTTTCACCATATAACGGAGTCATTTTCATAATAAACGGCATATATGCATTGATTCATTTAAGTCTTTTAACACACGAATTTTGGCAAATTTAGAAGTTGGAGTCAATTAAGAATCTAAATTTAGCAGACGTTTACAAGCCATGTTTGCTATTACAGTATTGGCAATGTTTTACATCTTGACATAAGTTATATAGGAAACATACGTCTTGAGTAATTAAATCAATTAAGGCCATTGTTCTGATCTCATCTTTTATTTTAATAGTATTAATTTCTGAAAATTAGCATGTAATCACTTTCGATTTCTTTAATTTTGAACAACCGACAAAGTTTGCGTACATTAACAAACATCAACCATAGATTCATTTTTGTTGTTTGATCGTCCGCCACGCTTGTTGATGTTTGTATAAGTGCTTAAAACCCGATATCAAGCTGTGTTGTCTTAATCCTATTATTACTTAATTGCATCAATTATCTTCTCAGAGAGTGTCAGAAAGTTTGTTTACAAAATGTTATTTGCAAGCGTCAATGATCCACAATATACATGCGTGATCAATCGACTGGTTATGATAATTTTATTAGTTTTTGTAATCAGCCAGTGAACGTTATTCATGTAGATTATTGAACCAGTCCACTTTTCTATTAGACTGTTACACTACGCATGTCCACTAAGAGCACTGTGTAGCAGTCTATTTGCTATATCCGCTTACGGCATTGAAAATATGTAAATATCAGCTTTTATTTTCCTTTCGCAAATCATTTTCGCAAAAGCTTAAAAAAGATCGCAAATGTTTCTTTTCTTTCTCCATTTGCGACTCACAGCGGAGGCCCAGAATTTAAACGGTACAATGAATAGTCGGTAGATATATGATTCTTTAAAGAGGCTTGCCTCCATAACTGAACCAAAAGATCAGATCCATTGAATAGATCTAAACTCAGGGCTTTTTTTGAAAAGGGGAAGAGCCCAGTCCCTAAAATAGGGGGTTTCATTGGTCCAATTTTTATCACTGAACCAATCAGAATGCTTCATTCATATATTCATCTGGTTGTTTCTATCAAAACGATTTTCGACAAGGACCAACATCATGTCATGCTGATCATTTTAGAAAAAGTCCCATATCAATATCTCTTATAGTTTTCAAGAAGTAGTCGCTACAAACTTATTTATTTTAAATCTATTTTTAGCTGTGGTGGCCATCTTGAATTTCCGGCCGACCTGAAATTACTCTAGGATCAACTAGACATCAAGAGCAACATTCCTGCGAAGTTTCATGAACATCCGTCAAGTAGTTTCAGAGAAGTAGTCGCTACAAGTTTTTACTATATAACTCTATGTAACCAAAGATGGCCACTGGCAGCCAAGTTTAACGTCGGATCAAAATAATGTTCGGCTCGGAACAACATCATGTCATGCTGATCATTTTAAAAAAAGTCCCATATCAAAATCACTTATAGTTTTCAAGCAGTAGTCGCTACAAACTTATTTTTTAACAAGAGGTCAATGACCTTGAAGCTCTTCTGATTGATTTTGATTTCAGGAAGTAGTCGCTACAAACTGGTTTTATGAAAATCTATTTTTAGCCGTGGTGGCCATCTTGAATTTCCGGCCGACCTAAAATTTTGCTAGGATCAATAAGACATCAAGAGCAACATTCCTGTGAAGTTTCATGAAAATCCGTCAAGTAGTTTCAGAGGAGTAGTCGCTACAAGTTTTCATTATATAACTCTATGTAAACATACATGGCCACTGGCAGCCATGTTTAACGTCGAATCAAAATAATGTTCGACTTGAATAACCATCATGTCATGCTGATCATTTTAGAAAAAGTCCCATATCAATATCACTTATAGTTTTCAAGAAGTAGTCGCTACAAACTTGTATTTTGAAAATCTATTTTTAGCCATGGCGGCCATCTTGAATTTCCGGCCAACCTGAAATTTTGCAAGGATCAATTAGACATCAAGAGCAACATTCATGTGAAGTTTCATGAAAATCCGTCAAGTATTTTCAGAGGAGTAGTCGCTACAAGTTATCATTATATAACTCTATGTAAACAAAGATGGCCACTGGCAGCCATGTTTAACGTCGAATCAAAATAATGTTCGACTCGGATAACCATCATGTCATGCTGATAATTTTAGAAAAAGTCCCATATCAATATCTCTTATAGTTTTCAAGAAGTAGTCGCTACAAACTTATTTTTTAACAAGAGGTCAATGACCTTGAAGCTCTACTGATTGATTTTGATTTCAGGAAGTAGTCGCTACAGACTTGTTTTTTGAAAATCTATTTTTAACCGTGGCGGCCATCTTGAATTTCCGGCCAACCTGAAATTTTGCTAAGATCAATAAGACATTAAGAGCAACATTCCTGTGAAGTTTCATGAAAATCCGTCAGGTAGTTTCAAAGAAGTAGTCGCTACAAGTTTTCATTATATAACTCTATGTAAACAAAGCAGCCATGTTTAAGGTCAAATCAAAACGATTTTCGACAAGGACCAACATCATGTCATACTGATCATTTTAGAAAAAGTCCCATATCAATATCTCTTATGATTTGAAGAAGTAGTCGCTACAAACTTATTTATTTTAAATCTATTTTTTAGCTGTGGCGGCCATCTTGAATTTCCGGCCGACCTGAAATGGATCAACTAGACATCAAGAGCAACATTCCTGTGAAGTTTCATGAACATCCGTCAAGTAGTTTCAGAGGAGTAGTCGCTACAAGTTTTTACTATATAACTCTATGTAACCAAAGATGGCCACTGGCAGCCATGTTTAACGTCGAATCAAAATAATTTTCCACAAGGATCTACATCATGTCATGCTGATCATTTTAGAAAAAGTCCCATATCAATATCACTTATAGTTTTCAAGAAGTAGTCGCTACAAACTTATTTTTTAAAAATCTATTTTTAGCTGTGACGGCCATCTTGAATTTCCGGCCGACCTGAAATTTCGATAGGATCAATTAGACATCAAAAGCAACATTCCTGTAAAGTTTCATGACAATCCGCCAAGTAGTTTCAGAGGAGTAGTCGCTACAAGTTTTTACTATATAACTCTATGTAAACAAAGATGGCCGCTGGCAGCCATGTTTAACATCGAATCAAAACGATTTTTGACTAGGATCAACATCATGTAATGCTGATCATTTTAGAAAAAGTCCCATATCAATATCACTTATAGTTTTCAAGAAGAAGTCGCTACAAACTTATTTTTTAAAAATCTATTTTTAGCTGTGACGGCCATCTTGAATTTTCGGCCGACCTGAAATTTTTCTAGGATCAATTAGACATCAAGAGCAACATTCCTGTAAAGTTTCATGACAATCCGCCAAGTAGTTTCAGAGAAGTAGTCGCTACAAGTTTTTACTATATAACTCTATGTAAACAAAGATGGCCGCTGGCAGCCATGTTTAACGTTGAATCAAAACGATTTTTGACTAGGATCAACATCATGTCATGCTGATCATTTTAGAAAAAGTCCCATATCAATATCACTTATAGTTTTCAAGAAGAAGTCGCTACAAACTTGTATTTTAAAACTCTATTTATAGCTTTGGTGGCCATCTTGGATTTCACATCAACATGAATTTTTGCTAGGATCAACTAGACTTTATGGGCAACATTTCTGTAAAGTTTCATGAATATCCATCCAGTAGTTTCAGCTGTGAAGTCGCTACAAATAAAAGTTTACGGACAGACAGGCGGACAGACGGACGGACGACGGACGCCGCACCACGGCATAAGCTCTGCTGATCTCTGATCAGTAGAGCTAAAAATCTATTTTTAGCCGTGGCGGCCATCTTGAATTTCCGGCCAACCTGAAATTTTGATAGGATCAATTAGACATCAAGAGCAACATTCCTGTGAAGTTTCATGAAAATCCGTCAAGTAGTTTCAGAGGAGTAGTCGCTACAAGTTTTCATTATATGACTCTATGTAAACAAAGATGGCCGCTGGCAGCCATGTTTAACGTCGAATCAAAACGATTTTCGACAAGGACCAACATCATGTCATGCTGATCATTTTAGAAAAAGTCCCATATCAATATCTCTTATAGTTTTCAAGAAGTAGTCGCTACAAACTTATTTTTTAAAAATCTATTTTTAGCCGTGGCGGCCATCTTGAATTTCCGGCCGACCTGAAATTTTGTTCGGATTAATTAGACATCAAGAGCAACATTCCTGTGAAGTTTCATGAAAATCCGTCAAGTAGTTTCAGAGGAGTAGTCGCTACAAGTTTTCATTATATAACTCTATGTAAACAAAGATGGCCGCTGGCAGCCATGTTTAACGTCGAATCAAAACGATTTTCGACAAGGACCAACATCATGTCATGCTGATCATTTTAGAAAAAGTCCCATAGTAATATCCCTTAGAGTTTTCAAGAAGTAGTCGCTACAAACTTGTTTTTTAAAAACCTATTTTTAGATTTGGCGGCCATCTTGGATTTCACATCTACATGAATTTTTGCTAGGATCAACTAGACTTCATGGGCAACATTTCTGTAAAGTTTCATGAAAATCTATTCAGTAGTTTCAGAGGAGTAGTCGCTACAAAAAAAAAGGTTAACGGACGGACAGACGACGGACGCCGCACCACGGCATAAGCTCTGCTGATCTCTGATCAGTAGAGCTAAAAATCTATTTTAGCTGTGGCGGTAAGCTTGAATTTCTGGCCGATCTGAAATTTTGCTAGGATCAATTAGACATCAAGAGTAACGTTCCTGTGAAGTTTCATGAAGAGAAAAAGGGCGAAAATGGTGTTTCAATTAAATGGCTCATGTACAATGATGAAAAACATGAAATAAAATGTAGGTCCTAAGGTGTATCTGCAAGCATTTTAAGATGTTACAGGCTCTTTGGAATGACCAGGCCTTGAATTCACCAACCATTCTTGCGAATATTCTTAGACTTAAGCTCAAGTATGCAAATTTCAATCACACATCTTCTTATAAGTTTAAATGATAAACCTTCATAAGAAGCTGCTATGTGTAAATATGATAAAATATAAACCCACAAGGTACATGCTCCATGGACAGGTTCTACAGGCAACTGAGAATGCTCGTTATCTCGGTGTAGACATCACCAGTAACCTATCATGGAACACTCACATTAACAGGATCACAGCCAAGGCTAACAGCTTCCTTGGCTTTGTCAAGAGGAACATTAAGGTAAAGTCTCCTAAGATCAGAGAATGCGCTTATAAAACCTTAGTTCGTCCACAACTCGAATATGCCAGTACAATCTATGACCCACACACTAAGTCCAATATAGACAAACTTGAAAAAGTCCAAAGACATGCTGCACGCTGGACCACGAATGATTTTTCTCATTATTCTAGTGTAACTGAGATGCTAGATAAATTGGGTTGGAGAACCTTACAACAGCGCCGGGCAGATGCGCGTCTATGCCTCCTTTACAAAATGATTCATGAGTTGGTCGCCATCACTATACCTCATTATTTTGAAGCTAATAATAGAGTATCCAAATATTGTCATTCTATGTCTTTCAAGCAGAATCACACAAGGGTTGATTATTACAAGTATTCATTCTTTCCCCTTACTATAGTACAGTGGAACTCGCTACCTGCAGATGTTGTACTACTGCAAAACTTTGATTCATTCAAGCTTGCAGTTAGTCAGCTCCAGCACACCAAACCATAAACATCATGAGTTTGTTTTTAACCTTCTTTTATCTTATCGTTCTATTTTTAACATGTCTTACACTATTTTTACCCTTGTCTAAATAATGCTTTTCTTTACTTTTCTACAAATTAGACATGACGCGCAGCTGCCCGATTATGCCTGTGAAGGCGTGTGGCAGGATGTAAAGATAGATAGATAGATATACTTTTCAGTCAGAACTGACATAACAGACAGTCTCAAAAACAGACTGCAGAATTAATGCTTTTTCTCAAATTCTAAGAGACTGTTGCTTCTGATTGGAAACAATTTCTGCAACAAATTGTCCCAATTCAGGGCTGTCTTTTGGCTGTTTTTGGGGCCGTTATTCGGCCCCAGTCCCCCACCTGAAAAGTATCTTTTTTTCCCCCACCTCAGTGTCAAATTCCCCCCTTGAAAAAAATAAATAAATGAAAGACAGAAGGCTAGAATTTTAAGAGAACTAAGTGTTAATTGTGCTTGTGTTGAAGAAAGTAAAATGTTATTGTTAAATGTATATTGGTTGGCATAAACAACAATAAAATTGTGTTATTGTATGCTTAAGTCCTTGCTTTATTTGTCTATTTAGTGTTATATATCTATTTAATCAGCATGATTTCATTTTATATTGATGATATCATAATGTGTTATGGATGCAAAATTCCCCCTTTTACTGAAATTGACGTGAAAATTCCCCCCTCTGAGGGACCCGGACCCATTCCCCCATGGTAGAAAGACAGCCCTACAATTATTGGGAAAAAACAGTAAAGTTTTCAATTGGGAAGAAGCTTTTTACAGGCCTCTTACAGGCTCTAGTTTTTCTGGTCCGATTTCATTGGTGGAGAACCCGGGTGGGTATTGTATGAGTTTCTGTCCAGATGCCTAGATCATTGTATAAGTTGTTGTCTATATGTGTTGTGTGATATTTGAAAGTTTTCAAATATCAAAAATAAAAAGGTTGGAGGTATGTTATAGGACTCAGTTAGGGGATATGTAAATAGATGATATGTTTATAAGCTCGTTACTACTGCTAGCCGCAGAGCTAGCTTTTATTTTGATATTGGTAGAGTGCCCGTTTCACATGCAATCGTTCAGAGTTCAAATCCGCTGAGTGCCTAGAATGCTAAATATGTATGTGTAATTTTTCCGGTCCGATAATTTACACCTGTGACCTGGTCATAATTTACACACATGTCAAACTTTTATGATTTTAATGACGTACCATATAGTTGTAAATGTAGAATTTAAGAAAGACATTTATTTCTGATTTAACTGTGTAGAGGGGTGCATGTGTAGTCGGAGGGTGCAGTGACAGCTGTCACATCAACGACACTTGTGCCACACCCTTGAACTTGAAGGCTTGATAAATGATTATTAAAGTATGCAAACCTATAAATTAACTTTACTTAATGTCGTAGAAGTATACTTACCCTCTTTCATTTGAATAATTATTTCGCCTCTGTCCTCCCTTATACGCCATGATTTGCTACAACTGTCAGAAGAAAGGAATTTACAAGCAACTTGCTCAGCCTCAGGCTTGTAGTTTGTTGATGTTAGGCTTCCGTTATAAGGTGCGATTCCATTGGCGTAATTAGTCAATTAGGGGGGGAATCGACCACTTAAAACTAGAGTTACAAAAAGCGGACCGATTTCGGAAAACTTTGACAGGACGCTAAGAAAGATATCTGAAAGGTTGCGTCTACTTAACACGAGAATCTGCGAGACCCGAAAATTTATGCAGCAGCCATGTTTTAGAATTATGTAGAACAAAAGAAATAGACGCAAAAAACATCCTTCTCCCATTAAAAACCGTCCATATTCGTCGCTCATTGTGCACGAACATTTGAAGTTAATTTAGGTCATTGGCGGTAGGGCTTTGTTTGATATGAGCTCGGAAGCTAACGAATCGAAAGGTAAACCTGACAACGGACTTGCGAGCTGCATGCGGCATAACTTGTAAACAATAATAACATGCAGTATGCAATTTAAATTTAGTACATTTTAAGATATAGGCCTTGAATATTAATATTTTCGATAAATTCCTTTTTATTTGCATGGAGCAAACCGAAGAAAGCTATTCTGGCGTGAAATATTACTGTATTGTGTTTTCGCGACTAAAGGCGGACGCACATGAAATTGCGTTATTACCTTCTATTATTATGTTTTCAACGTCTGCTTGACCTCTGAAAAAGAATACTAAAATTTAAAATTAATGTCCCTTCATAGACAATTAATATGAAATAGGTTAAACCTATAGGGCGAGCACAGTTCATGTTTGATTGTGCCGCTGCGTATGTATACACCAATATGTGAAAGTCTAGCTCTTATGGCGTGTACCATAAGAGCCATGATTCTCACGTCTAGTGCAAGTCTACCTGTACGTGCCTTCTCAATCGTGACATCCCACCCCAACACATTTCAATTCGTGTGTGTGTGTGTATTTCTAAGGATTATAATCCGTCCGCCTACGACAGGCGTCCTACCCGACTATTATAGGCACAATGGAGTCTGGACTTTTATCTGTGTGTTTGTGTGTGATGTGATGATATGTCTACTTGAAGCAGCAAACTCAATGGTTTCTTTATAGTGCTGCCACACTGGAATACCACACCGTAGTAGACATGATACCCACAGTCACATTATTCTGACACTGGTCAATCAGCTGTAGCACTACCCATTATTTGCTCGTCAGGCAAGGGTTCCATTTTTAAAGTATCTGGTATGACGCGGTCAGGGGACTCGAACCCACGACCTCCCGAATGCAAGGCAGACGCTCATACCAGTACACCACAGTGCTTCGGTCAAATTTCAATTCGTTCCCAGACAGGACAGATATGGCACGGAACGAACTTCTAACGGCTATCTAGTCATGATCCAGTCTGGATCGACATTGGCTGAATCACCAACCGTCATAAAAGCTGCTACTACATCAGTGTATGTAAGATATATATACATAAACCGTGATGCACGCGTATACTTTTTTGCCGAACAACATGTTACATGTAATTACGGTTTCAACGTTATGTCATTACGAAAAATGTATATATATGATTTAAGTTTTTTTTTATTTGAATAGACGTCTTCAACGTGTGTTAAATTGATTCATACGTATTGTCTAATCATTATGATGATGTATGTTTGAGAAAAGTACAATGATTTTAAAACATAGGCATTTGTTGTTTCCTACTTGACATTTAATAAATGGTGGTCCATTTTCAGAATATTATTTCAATATTTAGTTGAGTATGTCTGGGGTGGAGGACACCGGGTCCGACGTTTTTCATCAATATATTCTGAAAATGCACCAAATTCATCAAATGCTATGTAGAAAAGACGTTGGTTTGTTTCACTGTTCTTGATGTTTAGCACTAGCTGTGCTCAAGATACTTATTAGTTTCTACATCTACATTTTAAGAAACTTGAGTGTCCTATTTGACCCTAATGTTTCTGTCGGTGGTAGAAAAACAAAAATAGTGAAATGATAGGACAGAGAAAAGCATAGTTCGATTGAAGAAGAAGACAGGTAAAGTTTCCAAACCGTGTTTTCATCACCTTCAAATTTGAACTACTCCATAGCATCAGACCAAACCGGATGACCGGTTACAGGTACACTGGCATAGGAACGTTTCATTTATATGGGGGTCCAGTGGAAACCTTAAACTTTGTTAAAAGTAACAAAAAAAAAGGTGAAGCACCAATAGTGGCGCGAAAGCCGGATTGCGAATTTAACATTTTAAGTGAAAAATCTGTGTGAAAAGGGGGATATTCCAGGTAAAATACATGACATAGTTAGGGTTATTTTCATATAACATTTGTAATGATGTTGAACAAGTGTCAAGTTTCAAAGCTTTTCGACAATTCATTTTTGAGAAATGAGAAGAAAACAAAAACTTTAACGAAAACTTCAAAACTCGTAGACGGACGGACAGACACATGGAAATCGCCAAACTGTAAGCCTAGATTTGCTACGCAATCCAGCCAAAAATAAAAAATACCCATTCTGTACATTATGGTGGAGTCTAATCCGAGCGTTCTCTGACCTTACCAGTCCTTTTTACGATTTTTGATATTTCATCTGGCTGTGTACGCATAAGGCTCGGATTAGGTGGAGTCTAAACCCAACAAATTTGCTATTATTTCGGGCGTTTGTTTAAGCTAAAGGTTTTTCAGGTATGTGAGTGAGTAATTTTAACAAAATGTAAATACATTATATATAATTGGAACTGGCAATTTTAGTGGTAAATAAAAACACCTTAGTTTGGAAATTTGGTTAAAAAATAAATATTTTACAGCCATCAGTTCAGATGATGTAAATTCCTATCTATCTGTCTACATCCTGCATAAGCCTCTTTCGGGTGTACATCTGCCGTGTTGCTGGGACAGCAAAAAAATAAGAAATCTCAAATATAACTTCAGTTAGCCTCAATAGTTTCAGGATGTCTTAATTTCGTTAAAACCATTTTTGGATAAAAGGTCGGAGCGCCCCAAAATATGCAACATAGGGTACCGTAAAAATACCTTTTGAACTTCCCCTACCCAAACACGCCAGTCAAATTATTGGGATCTCGGGAAGGAGGCTGTTCCTACCCCTGCCAGTGTGAGTAACATCTTGGGCCTAACCAGCTGCCTATACGCGAGTACGCGGCTGAATCCACATGATTCTGACAAAAGCACCTCAGAACGCCCAGAATGCACCAGATTGTACCATTGTTTTCAAAATGTTCCGGGGGGGCATGCCCCCGGACCCCCTAGCACAATTATGAATCCACATGAATAGAGGGCTAGCTACGCCCCTGGGCCTAACCATCGTTTAGTCACTCTAGACCTGGTGTTGTTCTAAATACTAGTAGTTATATTTTTTCATAATGGACCATAATGTTACTGTGTGCGATGACAGAGTGGTTAGCTTCCTTGCCTCTGGATATAGAAGTCTGGGGTTCGACTCCCGGAGGTTCACGTCTCGAGAATTGAAAACGCACTCCCTTAGATCTAGAACTATTCGTGTAAGATAGTTAAAATTACTGTGAAAGTATGTCATTCTCCCTACTGATGTAAAGCCGTTGGTCTCCTGTGCAGGGAGAGACATACCTATAATTCAGGTTAAAAATCTCGCTGAACTTCTGTGGTTATCATAAAAAAGCCTGCAGGTAAACTCATCCACAGAAACGAAACTGTGATAATCATAAGTATGTGTATAATACGTCAATAGTATTGGAAGGAAGGAAGGAAGAAAGAAAGAAGAAACAAAGAAAGATGGATCGGTAATAAGCACCTTGCTCACTAATTGTTTACTAACAGACCATAGCCTACGTCATAATGTGATGACATACGATGATGACGTAAATCAATGACGTCTTGTCATTGTATTATAATTTCCGTAACATTTCCGGAAATTGCCAGATTGTTCGGGTTTGACACGAATGAACACGGAATAACCTCGTCGATTTCCGTCAATGGCTTACAATAGTAGACGACCGAATACGGAAATCTGCGAAGAATTCCGATTGCATTTATGGTTTTACGGGAAAATAAACAAATGAAAGATAGTTTTTAACCAAATCATTTGTTTATCCTAATCGGTTAGCAAGACATATACATTTCTGCGACACGAAATCTAATTTTATTAAATTGTGAAATGTGTTAACGAATTTTCGCCAATGAACAACGCGCAAGGTAACACTTTGGGTTATGCTTCCGGTTAATGGCCGTTTTGGCGACATAGGTAAAAATGCAATTTCATTGTCATTTTTGGATGAGTTCGAGAAAGGTTTTTAATGTTTTTTTCACCTCATTCTGCTTGGAAACCACTATTCTTAATGATTTCTACGAATGCTTATCTTGTTAATTTCGTAACGAAATATGCTACTTTACGGTTGAAGTCGCCCATAAACTGCCGTAAATTACCCAAGACTTTTCAAAAGGATGGATGGGTATGTTTACTTTTCGCCTGCATGATACCATAGGAGCGACGCGAGCTGTGCTCGCTATAATAATAGAAGGTAATAAATAATCAATGATGCAATTTCCTGCGGTCGGATGTCTCTGAATAATTTTGTAAATTGTTTCCCTTGGTGACATTGCAGAGATGTTGAGAAGTTATCTTATTTTCAGTAGCTGATAAAATGTGTGTTACTCTGTTTTTATCCGTATGTTCTATAGTAAAATAAAAATCTTTGGCTGAGTAAAAAGACGACAATTTTCAAGATTTTGAATTTGAACGATACATATACTGAATCAGATTGCATGAATGTGCATGAAATATAGTGTTTTTTTTAAGAATCACACTGTAGATACCTTAAATTTTAACAGTAAACTTGGTTGAACATCAAGGATAAAGACCCAGTTTATCATCTACCAGAATGTATTTGTTTGTCTTATTTCTGGTTACTGATTGGTCGTATTCTATAATTCGGATTCATAATTTTTGACCCATTTAGTGATCTACAGTTATGTTATCGTACGTACATTACAGTCTCCATGAAAAACTTTTCAAACCATGGCCCACCGAACTTCAAAATTTTGCTTGCCCGCTGAAATGTTGCTGGCCCAAATACAATTTACATTACAGCATACGTGGATGTATTTTATTGGCCCAAATACAACCACAGACATATTAATAAACAGATAGGAAACTTCCTATCTTAACCAATAAAGTAACCAAAATATCACGTGGCACCTTAAATTTTCCTTCTATCTCCTCTCTCAATTATTCACAGATTTTGATGAGAATACATTCAAATGATTCATAGTGAATAGCTAAATGGTATTATAATAATTTGTGTTTATTTTGAAAGTAAGAAATTGTATAAAAAGATGTTTAAAGTTAAAAATGTCATTAAAAATCAATTTTTTCACATAGTCAAAGTTTCCGTCAAGCTCCTATTTTTCTCTTAATGTAAGAGGAAACAAAATACTATCATTGGAAAGAAAATTAAATTTGTGATGGTATTTGGCTTGCATGAAACTTGTATCTATAAAAAACTTCATGATATGTGTGTTTAAAGTTGGGAAATATTTTGTTAAATTTTCGAAGTGTGCCACATGAAATTTACACAATTTTCATAGTGTCCAATCTACTTGTTATTAGGTCTGTGATACAACCAAACAGGACAAAGTCAAGCGATTTTATAATGTATAATTGTATTAATTTTTTTTTATTTATGATAATAAATGCTTGGTAATGAGAGGTATCAGCCTACTGGTCTGGCTTTATTTACCCTTGCTCTTCCTCCCCTCCCCACCCCGGCCACCCAGTGCTTGACACAGACGGTCGCCCACTCGCCGGCGGCGAGTAAAACCTCTCCTAGGCGAGTGAAATTAATTATTATTTGATCTCTGCTGGCCCAAACAATATTCTTTGGGCGAGTGCATAGTTTGCTTTAATAAATAGCACCTTATTCAAAATCCTTATTTAGGCTCGCGTTAACCATTCGCCAAATCGCCAAAAGAAACCCGAACTGGCGAATGAAAATCGTAAGAAATACATATCAAATTCGCGATGTCTGGCGAATCCAAATTTTCGACCGATTTTGTCTAAAATCTCGGAAAATCCCAAATTCTAATACACAAAGTCCTTCGCTGTTTATAAGCCACTACCCCGCTGGGTGTTGTTAGATAATTAGCGACAATCAATTTGGACTGATAAACTAATTATCGCAGTGCTTATTGAAGTCCGCTGTCAAATTGTTGGTGTGCGATAGACTCCGCCCACTGTTCCGCCTCTTGCTGTCAATCAACTGGTTTGACCCCGAGCTCAATATTATCCACATAGTTAACTGCGTTATCGAGCCGGGTAAAAAAAATAAAAATAATGTGGCGCCCTCTAGCGGCCAAAATGGCTTTTCAAAACACAAAGTTTGGCAAAGTTTGCTTACGAATTAATAAGCTGGAGATGCGGCTTGCCGTCGGTGTTTTTGAACTTTACGATCACTGATAAGACATATTAGTTGTACACACGGTAGCGTAAACTGGAACAATGGCAAGTGTGAACCGATGTTTGATCGGCTGTCTCTGAATTCGGATAATTTATGGTTGAACAATCAACATGAAAAAATACAAAAGGTGCGCTTACTCAAAATATTGGTACAATTTCAGAATGAAGTGGCTTTTATTACTTACTCTGTGCATGATATTCGTGGTGTATTTAGCATTTCTGAGTTTTGTCTCACAATGCGGCGCGATCTTTCTAGCTCCTTTGGAACTCCTGTTAGTTGAACTTGTTTTATAGGCCTCAGCTTAGCCTTGCATTTTTAAATATATTTATTTTATTTCTATGGATGTTAGTAGGTATATTGAAATACATTTAATGAAAATAATGGTCTAATCAATAGTGACAAGAGTCTGTATTTTTATATTTTCTTATTATATGCATGCATTCATTCCGTCCTTTTTTAAATTTCAGTTGACAATTTTTAAATATTAAAATAGCATTAATCGACAGATTATTTTAATTACTCGATACTTTCAGAGATTAGTTAATATCTTTAATTAAGTTAAACTGGGTTACTTGCTATAAAATGTCCGATGTTTCTATTAATTTATCAAAAAAAATTGGGCCACCAACATTCAATTTGGGCCAGTGGGTCCAAATTTCTACTGGCCCAAGCAAAAATTTTCGGGCCAGCCTTTGGCTGGCTCCTGTGTCAAGCACTGCCACCACAGCCGATTGACACCATACCCCCCCTCCACTTCCCCCTTCCTTACTCAAAGGCCCAGTGTTTTTTATGTGTTATGTGAATGCAGCCTGTGCCCATGCCATTGTAAAAAAATAGCGGCTTTTTTCTAGAAATCTTGAAAATTGTGAAATATTGTTTACAAAAGAGAAATAAACTTTTTTCACTTTTATTTTCACCGTTTAATATTCCTTGGATTGAGAGATGTAGCGACCCAAACGAAATATAAGACTAGTAACCTTACTTGCAGCTGGCCTTGTGTGCATTTTGCCCCAACTTTGAGATTAACAGTTATTGACATAAAACTACATTTTCTTGCTATAAGAGATGCTGGGCTCTTCATTGGACCAAAAAATGTTTAGCCATTTTGGCTAAACCACCTCAATTTTCTTTAGCCAATGGAATTTTTGTTTAGCCATTTTTGGCTAAGCATTTTTAGCCATTTTAGCAGAATTTAATACAATTTTCGATTAAATATTTGTATAATTTTCTTATCATTAATATATGTATATATATTAAACCAAGTTGAAGGATATTAATTCTTTGACAGTTTCTAACAGTTAGATGGTTACATGAACATGGTTAAAACTTGATTTTAATATGTTGCCTCTATTATCACCAATGCCTCTATTATTTGTCACAGTCGGGGACATGTTCCAATGATGAATGTTGTAAGAAAACATAATTTTAAGCATACATGCAGGTTCATTTTTATGACCTTTTTATATGTTGGTGCGTCGTGAAACCCTTCAATCAATCAAGCAATCAATCAAGAAAGCAACCAAGCAAGTACCCATGATGGAAAAAACAGATGACACAGTTATCCTTCTGTTTTGTGTGGCCACGCATACAACTCGAAAGAAATGGCTTGCTTTCAATGCGCGAAAACAGATGACTCTGTATTGTTTACATGTACGTAGCATGGGCTACTTTCAGTTTTGAATAACGGAGTTACAATGTCATTATTTCAGTTGAAAGGGTGTAAATCTTTGTATGAAAAAGGTTAATTATCACCATTTTGATAATACGTCTTCGTTTCGTTTTGTTATTGTTATTGAAAAATTTCGGCGAGCTCTTGTTGGGTTTACAATTTTCCTCCAGTGTAGGCACACCAAGTGAGTTGCAGTTAGACGTCGCTATGTAAAAATAAGCCGTGTGTAATATAAAGCGCAATTGTCGTAACACAGTCTATAGATTTTAGCTCTTCTGTAAACACCGAGAACCCGTCAAGGATTTTTCAGGAAAACATGGCCGCGCCCACGAACTTGTTCCTTTCGCTACTTTCGCCAATTTCTCCAATACCAGCCGTCAGTTTACATGGGTTAAAATGACTTTAGCCAAATTGGCGAAAGCACTTGACAAAAGTTTCGCCATTTGCAATTTGATTTCGCCTATGGCGACTGGCGAAGGCAAATGAAGAGCCCAGAGATGTGTTGATAAGAAAGACTATTTTTGGCATTCAAAACACATTAATGCATGAAAAAAGTTTGTAATTGATGGTATTTGAAATTAATTTCCTGGCTGTAAAAGTGCGGTATCATAGTACTTCAGATGGTACATTTTTTTACATAATTGAATCAAAAACTTTCCATTACAACTAAACATTGATGGAAAAAAAAGAAGATAAATTATTTGAATAAATAAAGATACATAAAATATATTTTTATTCATTCTTTTATCGATCTTCCTTCTATCAATGACTAAGGAAAGGAGTTCCTGGAATCCTACTTTCAAATAAAATCTAGTCCAGGCTCCTATATCTTTAATGTGGAAAAAGTGGTGGTGAAAAGAAAAATATAGTCACTCCTATTTTTATATTTAAATATAGTCAGAGGAGGCCCTGATAGTCTATTAAAACCCCGATTGAAAACTTTGCTTCCATCGACTCGGATTATTATCATCTGGCAAAAGTGGTAGAAAAAAAAAGAAAAATATAGCCAGATGAGGTTCTGTGTTTGATTAATACACACGTTACAAATGTTAAAGTACTTTAAAAGTAAATGAAGACACATTTCCAATAATTTAAGGAAAAAATATGGGGCTGTCCATTTTAAATCAGGGCCTTACCACTTTCATAAGCAACAAGCCCTGGGCCTGTCTGTTAAAATAATTTTCTGTGAGCACTGACATTTTTGAAGACTCCTGATTTTTATTACAGGTGGTGAAGGAGATGAAAATGTTCTGGATGACATACTGGATGGGAATCCTGGAGGTTTAGATCTAAATACAGAATTAACGGAGGGTGTTGAGGACACACCTGCCAAAACACAAACAAGTTTGTATAATTCTTTAACTAAAACGTTCATATTGTTTTTACCACAGGCCATGTATTTTTATGCCCCCGAAAATTTCTGTCTGTCCGTCATTCCGAAGTTCGAGTCCAGACCGTAACTTCACAACCCCTGCAGGGATTTTTAAATAACTTGGCACAAGTGATCACCATAACAAGACGATGTGTCGCGCGCAAAACCCAGGTTCGTACCTCAAAGGTCAAGGTCACACTTGAAGTTCATGGGTCAAAAACAGGTACGCAATTTCATGTCCGGACCTTAAAGTCACAACCCCTGCAGGGATTTTTAAATAACTTGGCACAAGTGATCACCATAAAAAGATGTGTCGCGCGCAAAACCCAGATCCGTACCTCAAAGGTCAAGGTTACACTTGAAGTTTATAGGTCAAAAACAGGTACGTAATTTCGTGTCCGGACCGGAACGTCACAACCCCTGCAGAGATTTTTAAATTACTTGGCACAAGTGATCACCATAACAAGACCATGTGTCGCGCGCAAACCCAGGTCCGTACCTCAAAGGTCAAGGTAACACTTGCAGTTCATAGGTCAAAAACAGGTACGCAATTTCGTGTCCGGACGGTAACGTCACAACCCCTGCAGGGATTTTTAAATAACTTGGCACAAGTGATCACCATAACAAGACGATGTGTCGCACGCAAAACCCAGGTCTTCAAGGTCAATGTCACACTTGGAGGTCAAAAGTCAAATTGTGTCTGGTCAATAACTCTGGCATTCATGGACACATTTTCAAATAACTTGGCACAAGTGCTCACCACAGCAAGACGATTTGTCGCGCACAATATCCAGGTCTGTGGCCCCAAGGTCAAGGTCACATTTAGAGGTCAAAGGTCAAATAGTGTCCGGTCAATAAACTTTGCATGCCTTGACGGATTTTCAAATAACTTGGCACAAGTGCTCACCACAACCAAGTGAGGTGTCGTGCACAAATCCAGGTCCATGGCTCCAAGGTCATGGTCATACTTAGCGGTCAAAGGACACTTCAGGGGCAGTTATCACTTGCAGTGATATTTCTTGTTTTTAGCTCTGCTGGCCCTTATGGGATGGCGAGTTGTCCGTTGTCCGTCTGTCATTAACTTTCGTCTTGTGAACACTCTGGGGCCTTCATTTTTTATCCGATCTTTACCAAACTTTAACAGGTTGTTAATATCAATAAAAGCTCGGACAAGTTCGAAAACCAGCCAGATCGGAATAATTTCACCTGAGTTATGGCCCTTATTTTGCTGAAAAATGCCATATTAAGCCTTGTGAACCTTCTAGCACCTTCATTTATTATTTGATCTTTACCAAACTTGCACAGATTGTTAATATCAATGAAAGGTCAGAGAAGTTCGAAAACCAGCCAAATCGGATCAGTAACACAGGAGTCATGGTCCTTGTTTTTTCTGAAAATTGCAATTTCTGCCCTGTGAACGTTCTAGCACCATCATTTATTATTTGATCGTTATCAAACTTGCACAGATTGTTAATACCAATTATAGCTTGGAAAAGTTCGAAATTCAGCTGAATTGGGTCAGTAACACCAGAGTTATGGCCCTTGTTTTTGTCTGAAAAAATGCCATTTTCTGCCTTGTGAACACTCTACTAGCACCTTCATTTATTATTTGATCTTTACCAAACTTGCACAGATTGTTAATATCAATGAAAGCTCGAACAAGTTCGAAAACCAGCTAATCGGATCAGTAACACCGGAGTTATGGCCCTTGTTTTTTCTGAAAAATGCTATTTTCTGCCTTGTGAACACTCTAGGGCCTTCAATATTATATCGGATCTTTACTTAACTTTGCCAGTGTCTTTATATCAATGAAAGCTCAAACAAGTTCGAAAACCGGCAAGATCAAAATAATTTCAACGGAGTTACGGCCCTTGTTTTGCTGAAAAATGCCACATTAAGCCTTGTGAACACTAGCACCTTCATTTGTTTTTTGATCTTTACCAAACTAGCACAGATTGTTAATATCAATGAAAGCTCGGACAATTCGAAAACCAGCTAGATCGGACCATTAAAAGCGGAGTTATTGCCCTTGATTTAGTTCAAAATGCTATATTTCGCCTCGTTAAGACGATAGGGGCTTCATTGTTCATCCGATCTTAACAAAATATTATCAGATTGTTAATATCAATGAAAGCTCGGACAAGTTCAAAAACGATTCATATCGGACCAGTAACAGCGGAGTTGTGACCCTTGATTTAGTTCAAAATGCTATATTTTGCCTCGTTAAGACTTTATTTTTTATCCAATCTTTGCCAAACTTTATCAGATTGTTAATGTCAATAAAAGCTTGGTCAAGTTCGAAAACCAGACAGATCGGACCAGTAACAGCTGAGTTATGGCCCTTGATTTTGTCTTACGATGGGACCTTCATTTTGCATCTGATCTTTGCCAAACTTTACCAGATTTTATGACTTTCTTTTTTTATATTATATGTTTTTGTTTTTTTTAATTGATTGGTTTATTTTTTGATTTTTTTTTTTGATTTTTTTTTGATTTTTTTTAGCTCTATGTTGGACCAGTAACAGAGGAGTTATGGCTCTTGATTTAGTTAAAAATGCTATATTTTACCAGATTTTTTAGTTATAGCCCTTGATTTAGTTGATTTATAAGCTGTATTTTGCCCAAAACTTTAAAAACAAACGTAAATGCCAGTCTCCCGCTTCATTGATGTTATAAGAGCCATGTTAGCCAGTAGAGCGTCCACAGGCCCTCTTGGGCCTCTTGTTTTTATATGTCAAGGACATCTAGATTGATATTAAAGCAAAAGAAATAGGTATACGCCTTAAAGGGACACTGTCCATAAGTAAGCAGATATTGAGCATAACCAAATAACCGTCCGACTTTTATTCAGTGAAATGTATACATGAAAACATGAGCATAGACCCTAAGAAGTCTAGTAATACATTCGTGAGTTTGAAAAAAGAAAAGCTTTAATAATTATTTGTAAATAAAGTGGAACCCACCATATTTACCTTTTCTGCGATCACGTGACTTCCATTAGCGCATTAGATTTTCACCATAGTATGTATTGCGTAATATGTATAGCCCGGTCAGCTCAGTCGGGAGCTATGTCCACTACTTCACGCTCACTATTATTACCACTAGTGTAATTTTAGTTTGGGCTGCGAGTTCAAATGCCCGAAACGGTTTCTCTTTTTTTTGTACCGCGATTGAATTCAGTCAAACAATCTTGCTCTTAATTAGTAAAGATTCAATAATGGTGTGTAATGTTTGCGAACATAATTAGTGTATGTTTTATAAGCTAAAATTTACGGACATTGCCCCTTTTAACTGTCTAAGTCTGTTGTAACCTGTTCGAAATATACCCACTACTTAATGATTTCTAATGCCAAATGTGTATGCCTACATCAGTAAATAGTAATTCACTCTTATTTACTTTGCATATTAAAACTGATCATCAGCTGGTATCATCCAGCCAATTGTAACCTGTGATTATATTTGTATGATTGCCCATCACTAGAATGGCTCAACAGAGATGTTCACAATTTGATTTAGAGTGTCTTGAAAGCTTTGCATTTGGCTGAGTTTCTAAAACACTTATCTGACCTACAGTTTTCATTCTCTATGCATAAACTGCTTTGATACTATGTTAACAAGCACTATACTGTAGTGTACATTCCCATGAAAAGTAGCACATTACATCATTTCTACCAGCATTGACCACTGGTGAATAGACATGCTTGCGGCTACAACTTCCTAGTTTTGGTTTTGCAAAGTTGAACAATTTAAATTGATTAAATTCATTTTTAATTGCATTTGAATTTCTATTGATTTTTCGTTTCTTCTTTTAGAAACAAAAACAGTTAAGAAAAAAGTTGTGTCCAAAACAAAAGGCAAAGTTACTAAAGAAAAGACTAGTTCAGCTAAAAAGACACTTGATAAAAAAGTAGCTCCAAAGAAAGAGGAAACTGGAGAAAAACCAGTAGAGAAAGTAATACACAATACTAAGGTAGCAGAAGAACCATCAGAAGAAACGCCATCTCCGAAGAAGACCCCAACAAAGAAAACAGTTGTCAAGAAATCCACAGCAAAAGGTATTCTGCTCATTTGCCCGATAATGAAAGGCTAGACGACTTACTTCTTTACTTTTATCGATTGCAGTGAGTCGATCCATCCTTTTACATTAAGCCGAGATATTTCAAGACTTGAAAGAGGAAGGGTTCATATAAATGAAATGTTGTTTTAATATTCATACAGTATAATATAGTTCCATGGGTTTTTATATTTGAACAACAATGTATTCTGTCTCAAGAAAATATTTTATTGCATCTTGCACAAAAGCCTAGGAATTTCATTGGATTAGAGCAGTCACATGGTGACCCTCTTTTATTCTATCAGTCAATGCTCTAACCTTAAAGAGGTACGTTTTTCATAACCTATGACTGTTATCAAAAAACATCTAAAACTGGGATAGTAAACAGAAGCAGTTACTACCACAAAATCATTCAAGTTTAGATGCATTCTATCTTCTGTACAGGAATTTTCCCTGTATACATATAATTTTCTCCAGGTAGGGTGATTATTCAACTTTACAACCATGCAATAAAATTCTATGAGCATCCATGAAAATCCAATGGCAAAGCCTCTCAAGTTACCTACTGTTATGCAATAAAATTCATTAACATTTTTGTAGGCACCAACATGACACTTAATGAACAACAGCTAATTGGATCTTGATGAAGATGTATTTATCCTTAATAATAAGTATTCAGACATAAATAAACACTGCACATTTGACAACTATTTCGATTTATTAGCAAATGATCTTGGTAACTGATTTAGGTTACAAATGGTTATTGGGGAAAAGTATCTGCTACTCTAAACGAAAGGGAGATAATAATTTGGCATTTTAATAACTTCCAGCAGTTATAAAACTTGTAACTGTTCAAGGTTAGAGCTCTAACTGTCTATAGTGGGTCAGTAGATTTTATAGAGGGTCACTAAAACAATATGGACTACAATTTTGATTCAAAGTTTAAATCATCTGCAAATAGTTCTTTACGGCGTTAGTAACAAACATAATAAATAAAGTTTTAAACTGAACCGGTCGTGACATCAGCGTCATGAAGTCAAATTGTGCGAATGTCTCGATGACGTTGACATTCCATTAAAATGGGTTAAATATCGGTGTTTGCCTTAAAAAAAGGTGCTCGATGCAGTAAATCAGTTATTGGGTTTGATGTCGGGTCAGTCATATATAGATATTTCTGTAGGGTGTCGGTAACAAACCCAATAACTAATAGTGTTGTTTTAAGATATTTTACTGTTTATAGTCATATATACCCAACTTACATACAAATAAAACAAAAATTATGACCTTCTTAACAATTGAAGTTTTATTGCAATATGTAGCTAAGACAAACGGGGAGAAGAAGCCTGTGAAGAAGAATGTGGTCACGGCTGAGGTGATGGAGGATGAGCAAGAGGAAGAAAAAGAAGACAAAAATAATGAAACAGATCCAGGTAATAATGTGAAGCAGCCAAGTTGTAAGGTGCAATATTGTTAACACAAGTTGCATGCAAAATAAGACTCTAAATTTTGCATGTTTTCCATATTTTGGTGGGAGGGGATCATCGTTTTTATGTCACCTTTTCTTTAAAAATAAGCAATACATAGGACTCACTTTGTCGTCCGTCAGTCCGTCATGAAAACAACGTTGGCTATAACTTTCTCATTTCTTGATATTTCTTCCATACTAAAATATAAAGGTCAAGGTCACACTGAAGGTCATTTGGGTTAAATACTCATTTTTTTCTTCACTAAAACTTAATGTTGGCTATAACTTTCTCATTTCTTGATATTTTTTAACCAAAATTTCAATATTAACTCATCATGACAACATCGACATGACCATACTTAAATATAAAGGTCAATGTCACACTGAAGGTCATTTGGGTTAAATACTCATTTTTTTCTTCACGAATACTTAGTCGGGCTTGTTTGTCAAGGTCATTTATCTGGGTCCAAAAACTTGTTATACTGACACCCGTCTAGTTATAATTTGAACCAAAATCCATGCCTGCATGATAAGTTTTCTACCTTTGTAGCAAAACTCGCGAAACCAACCTTCGTCAGAAGAGGACACGTCATCCATCCCCCACTATATACAACTGAAGTTTATATTAGTCCTAAAGGCGATCATTTTTGTTTTGCAAGTCTGGTTCATTGCTACTACCACTGCAACTCGGCCCCAGCATCTCCTTATTGATGTGCTTTATGTTTTGTTGCTTTAATATTTAACTTGTTATACATTAGGCCATAATAAATTAATTGCTAGATTCTCATCCCCCACGCCACCATTTTTTTATTTCTTCAAAAAAAAAAAAATATATATATATAAAAAAAAATTGCTGAAAGTATGAAACACTATTAAAAATGTGTTTTCAATCTTGGAATTACTCAGTAGTATGTTTTACTATTTTTGCCTTGTGTCGAGGCCATTTTCCATTTGTCGTATAAAGTAAAAAAAAAAAAAAAATCACCCCTGCACCTATTTTGAAATAAATTTGGATGAGAAACTAGCAATTAATTTATTATGGCCTTAAGATGATAACAATTGAAAACTGTCTCCCATCATTCTATCTCACATCCTTTCAGTGGTTGTAATATATAGTTGTTGACTAGTATTATTATATTAGTCCACTACTTGCTCATTCTGGTATGTTAATTTTAATGTAGAGAAAATGACACCAATTTATAATTTCACTCTGTGGTATATCTTTAAGACAATAATAAATGGTTCGCTCGTGATTTTAGACCTGGCATTCTTGGCTTGCGCCTTTATTTCATTTCTTTTTGTGTGATTGTTGAGTTGAACATTCCCGTCTTTAATATATTCTTATTCATATGAGGTCGGCTCGATGGGGCTCTATAAATACTTAATTTTGATGCACCAAAAATTACAACTAATTGTTTGCTTTTCCTAATGTTTCATAATTGACCAGTTCCATAACTTACATAGCATGATCACCATCATTTTAAGGAGTGATCACGGTACTGCAGTGTTTCTTCCCTTTTAAACTGGTAAAAAAATTACTATCGGCAAATGTATGTTTTTTCGTAATTAAACTGTTTATAACAAATACACAAGAAAATACAGAACAGAGAATGTTGTATATATTTCTTTCATTGATTTAATATCTCGCAAACCTTAACTTGGGTAACACTACAGTGCTTAAACTACTATTAAACATATTGTGTTACAACTTATTGCTGTGTCATAAGGACTTATTTTCTTTTAGCTTGCACAAGAGTTCCCAAAATTTCCAGTCACCACGAGTCGTAAAACTTTCCCGAATTTCAAAGGCATGAGCCTCTTTACAATATTAAGCCAGTTCATTCTCAGTACATTTTGTTAGCTTTATTTTTCTGGAGATATATTTTCCACAATTTAATGGGTACTGGTACCATTCCCTACATGGGGAAATCGTCACTGCACTGTGCAATGTTAATCAGGAGCTTTGTCTATCCACAGAGGCAGAGCTCCTGGATTTGGTCAAATCGTCAAAAGAGACGATGAAAGACGTAGATATCGTAGATATTCTACAAGACTATGAGCTGGACAAGACTAACATAGGTACTTATCTATTTTTGTAGAGCCTGTTTACAAATCGCGACTTAGCGATCACAATGTCGTCCTGGTGTATGTGTGTCAGTCTGTGTCCAATTTTCATTTCTTAATATCTTCTTCGTTACTTGCAGGATTTTCACCATACTCCACCAGAATGTTCATTATATGACATCACATGAACAATTTCGGGTCACTTTGACTTGATTTGAACGAAATAAGGTTTCATTCGGTCTCCGCTTCGACATGCATCCCCCACTTTTAATGGCATTAATTAAAATAAATATAAAAGTAGCTATCCCGCAAACATAAGCCAAATTTTACAACATATGTACACCGTTACTACACCTACTGACAACGAGGTATACATAAATAACATATTTTGAGAATCCACACTCCCTTATCAACACAATATAAACGGTTCACAATAAACGTCTTGAACCAGCCAGGCCAAACCACAAAACTGGAGCTTTGAATTAAAAGTCGCCAAATCATAATTCATTTTACGCATATTCAATCACGGGTTTTTCAAGAGCCTGTGAAATATCCTATACTTTTAATCGGCACATGCATTATTCCTGGACAGTTGTGATAAATGGTTTTGTGGTGTAAATTTGCCGTTATTTGGCGGGTTAGTTTCTTATATATATAAGGAATGAATATTGCTTGTTATTGACATTGGAATTTGTCAAGTAATAGGGCTCGACATACAGGCAGTGGCCTTCTAGTGTTAAAATACAAATATTTGTCGATCTGTCTTGTTGGAAGTTGTATAAATCAACGTGCCATGATCTGAATAGTATACGTAAAAATGATAGTTTTAGCCGTTGTACCTTTGTCACTGGCTTGCATGCATGTTCGTTGTAAACTGGTTTCGTTATTTTAAATGATTTTATCTATATATATATAGAACCTTAGCCTAGTGTTAGTTAATACGTGTAACAGATAAATGAAGATAAACCTTTCAACAGAACTATTTTAAAATGTATAGAACTGACATTGATTATGACAGTTACGTCGGCGTCTTCACTCGATACAAGTTATTTACTTCAAGGTGAATTTTTTCTAGTGTCAAACTTTTATGATAGGGCCAAAAAAAAAATACCTGTGTTTCCGGTGGCCCGATTTTTTAGGGGCCGACCCTAAAACTTTTTATGAAAAAAAAATTGTTCTGACCAATGATTTATCACAATATATCAAGGTAAACTGACATCACAGAGAAACTTTTAAGTTGTATCATCAACTTGTATGGGGTTTATGAGACAAATACATGTAGAATCTCACAATATCTTGCGCCAAAGAAAAAGAAAAAAAAAATAGACCGACCTACCCTATTTTTTCAGAGCATGCAATAGGAAGCACACCTAATTTTTTTTTTGGCCTAGGAACTGTTTAAAGATAAGTACAGGAAATGGTGTCATTTTCTAGGAAATCTTTAAGGATAAGCACATGAATCTTGGATCTGTTTCAAGATAAACACAGGAAATGGTGTCATTTTCTCTAAGCTATGTAAATTATGGGCTTTGTCAGAATGACTGAAAAAGGCTATGCCCTGTGAAAGTGGTATAGAACAGTCTGCATGCTCTTAGCACCTAAACAAAAAATATTTCATATATATATTTGGAGTTAAAGAAAAATATCTTAAAATCAGTGTTTTAGGAATATAAACTATTGGGTGAGTACCGGTATACCACTGAAAGGATGGAACTTGTTAATGTGGACACGTTGGTGGCTATAAGTAGGTGACTATAATGTTACAGCGGAGAACGATGTGTCCCACAACGATAGTGAATTGAATCTGAACCAGACTACGGAGGAGATCGTGAACCCCGAGGTGATGATGGAGCAGGATTATGACACGCGCAGCGAGACAAGCGAACGTCAGCATCACGATGTCATCTCGGCTAATGGAACAGATATGGGTATTTGGTTCTTCATCTTTGATAAGAGTTGATTTTGAAAATTGCAGTTATAATTGCAAACATCTTGGTAAAATGTTTACAAAGAAATAATCTGTTGAAAGGTGTTCTTCATTTTGAAATAAAAAAACCTGAAATCTGCGCTTTTATAATTTTAGACAACATACTTTAGAGTTGCATTTCAGATTGTATAGCAACGTCCGTTTTATATATACATATAACATAATATGCAAGTTTGAGTTTCGATGTCGTCCCTTGCGGGTTCCCTCCCTGGTGCAGGTGGGAAGCAGAGTGGTTTTTTGCTCCGCCGTCCACTTATCATAGCAACACATGACAACGGAAAGTAGTACATCATTTTCCGTCAACGTCAAAAAAAAGTGAAACAGCCGCCATTTTCTTTTTTTTAAACGCGTAATCTGGAAGATTGTAACAAGTTTACATGATTAAAATTTTAATTCCCTTTTAAGTTTCGTCATCTTCAGCTGTATTGACTTTTAGATGCTTTACTGCGCGAGAAATTTCGAGATTCACCCATTTAAAATTCCGAAGCGAGGGGAAGTAACTCGTAAGAGATGTCATTGTTAAAATGCGTTTAAAAATGGTAACACTTGTGTTCTTTTCTAATGAAATACAAGGAGATACTAAAAATATGTTGTTTAAGCTTAAATAGTACATGGCGTGTACTACATGTTACGAACATCATGGTATTTCTTTATAAAAATTACACGCTAAAACGATAAAATGTTCGACTCGGCACTGTCGGTCAAAAAATATAACGAGTGTAAAGTCATTGAACGTCTACAGGTGCGTATTCGGTATTCGGTGAAGGGGCTCACACTAAGTCTGAAAAGTAGTCTGTAGCCTATATTTAAAAAGGCTGACCGCTGTTCAGCTTCTCGTTGTGCATTTTGATGGCCAATCTGGAATTATGGAACTCAACTGGCCACCCGCTAATGTTTTTTTATTTATTTTTTATTGGCGAGTATCACCATATGCAGCCATATTTAACATCAAAATATACTAAAACAAAGCTGCAGTCCAATTTATTTGGTTATCCCTCACCGGCCCGTCACCACCACCATCACCCACCCCACCCATAAAAAAAATATAAAAAAATGCGGATCTGGTCAGGGTAGGTGTCTCATTAGAATCTCGGAAACCGCCCTACTCCTACTTTTGCTTATTAAACATGCTCGGAGAATAGACTTCGATATATAAACTTCAGATAGGAGGATTTATGTCTGCTTACGATGGACGAGGCTAAACACACTGAAGAAACTCAGTGGCGCCGTTGTCTTGAACCCGGATCCTGTGCTTTTAAGTTTTTAAGTGCACCGCATTGTCCGCTACACCGACACTTGACAAAACAAATATAACGGCTTAATATGTCAAACTAGTATAGACATGGAAATATCAGTTTCCAGATTGTTATTAGTGGGAAGCGGTCACTAAGTCGACCGTGAACTAGAAGTGTGTTCCATCACCCATGAACACTTGCTTCGCCTGCTGACAGTGCTGTTTGCTTATTTCCAAGGTTAGGTTGCAGGTTAGGCTGATAAATAGGGCATAACCTGCCAAAATGAAAGTCAGAGGTATTGCACATGTGTAACAACATCCATTGAGATGAAGACGTTGGTGAAGTTTCATGAACACAATTAAAATACTTTTCAATTGATGGCCAAGGTTAGGTTGCAGGTTAAAGCATGACAATGTGATCGATAAGTGTCTGCCATCCTAAGCAGTAGACACAAAAATAAGTGTTCAGTTCTCATATGAATATATCTGTCATGCGGATATTTTTTATGCACTCTTCAACCCAATGAATTTTACTTGACCAGGCTAGACCAGTGACATTTGCTTTATCAGACGAGTACCGCTAAGTACAGCAAAACATGTTTCGAGATGCTAATTTTAAATTCAGTGCTCGATATACACTTCAAGATTGCCATCATCGGCCCATGTGTCACTTTAATTACAAAAGATCTATTTCAAAAGCTTGAATAAACAATAAATAAATTAAAATGACCTTGTGTTCCCAAAAGGCAGTTTTTCAGTTTCAGATACATGCATGACTGTACGCAAATGGAAACTTTTTTTACATACAATGTAGATCCAACTGAACCAAAGAATAAATAATACAATATTTTATATATATTATATTTATAAACTAAACATCTATTAAATACTACAATAATGAAATTTACTTCATACTTACAACATACAACAAAAAAATCAATGTCATATATGGCCTAAAATGTGTTAAAATGATATAAAACACCAAAAGTTTTTTTGAATGTGAGCATCTACTGTCAATGTATGACATTGTATACATTTGGTGTTTTTTAACAGCTTTACATATTATATAGTCTCTGTGAGGCATAATTATTTTCATTTTGGTTCTTTAAAAAAATAATGTCTGCTTAGTCCTCGGGATTGCCAAACTGAAGTCACCATGATGATCAGGCGAACACATCTCAAGCGGGATACGCAGTAACAAGTATATACTGTAACGCATAAGGCCGAAGAAAAATTAACCGCGTTTCTGATTTGGCCTAATAAAATGAATATATTTCCTTGAGTTTAGAATCTTGCGATCACAGTATTGTCAACTTTTTTGGTTAAATCCACGTCTTCCAGGGTTGCATTGGTATTTGAAGAAATAGAATCTCACAAAATCATCTATTATTTTTTAAACTCTTCAGTAAACATTAAACATTATTTGATGCTCGACAAGCCGCGCATTGTAAATTTTTGCCAACTCGTTTAATAAATCCGCACTCGATCATGGAAGATCAGCTATTATATCCGCCGAGAAAAAAATATTTAATCATTATTCTCCCATCACTGCTAAAATCAACAAAATATTCTGAAGTATATAATTTTTTTAGGTCACACATAGATGAAATATTACATTTTTATATTGTGCCCGGCCTTCGCACAGTATAGGTTATTTAGAGCCGCCCCAGAGAGAGGAAAAGGATACATAGGAATCTGGGAACCGTGCCCTACTCTTATTATCGAATAGATTCCTGTTGTTCCTTAACGTGCTTGGAGGATAGACTGATACACGGGACCGCCCGGTTTACGTCCCCATCCGAAGGACGAGGTTAAGGGAAAGTGTGTTTCCCAAGAACACATCGACGGAAAGGATGAGATATAAAATGCCTGTATATTATTCTCTATAATTATAGTATAACTGTGTAATTTATATATTATTACTAATTGCTGATATTATTGCACCAATCATATATTTAAACCTATGGTAGAATAACGAAGACAAATAATACATCTAAATTTTAGTTAATTATATGCAAGCAGTTTTGAAGTGAAATTGATACGGGACTAATAAACTGATACTAATGTTCGACAAAATCTTCAAGATTGCCATATGTCCCTTTAAAGTGTCCTATTATTTGTAATTTAACTGGGGCGGTCTTTAATAATATCGCTGTAAAGTGACAACAGCACAGAGAAACTTTCATGTTGTATCATGTGTATCAATTGTTTTATGTGATGGAATTTTTACAATATCTCAACAAAACAAACAAAAAAGTAAAGTATTCCAATGAGCTGGGACAATTAAACTTATAGTTAGGCACTCCTCTTTTTTTTTTAAAGTAGCTATCCCGCCAAATAACTACAAAATTGCACTAGAAAACCGTTTATCGAAACTCTATCCATATAACAATGTATATGCGCTGATTAAAAGTATAGGTTTATAAATAGGTTCTTAGAATACCCGTGATTGAATAACCGTAAAATGATGGTAACTCGTAATTCGACACTCCAGTTCTGGGTTTGGTCCGGCTGGTTAAAGCCGTTTATACTGTGTATGTATGAGTTTGATTTCTCAAAATATGAGTTTGATTTCTCAAAATATGTAAGTTATATATATACTTTGTCATCAGTAGGTTTAGAAACAGTGTACATAATGTTTATAAAATTTGACTGTTGTTGGCGGGATGGCTACTTTAATGAGAATGATAAAAAAATCTGTACAAATCGGGTTCTCCCACTCAAATAAATCTACTGTTTCTCAAGCTTATCAAGCTTATTAAAATCTTCATTTATAAAAACTATGTTAAAGAACCGCAGAAATGTATTCCCGAATTTGGGGCGGCTCGAAATATTAACATTTGCTAGTAAGATAGATAGAGTAGCTTAGGTACATTTTTTTTGAATTCCACTCTCTGGGGTGGCTCGAAATATTGCCATATTATTAGCTTAATTAACCTATATCACTGGGGTCAAATATATTAAAGTTTATAGCTTTAGCTTACCCAGGGCTAGGCTAAGTCTCAGAGCTGGAACTTGGAGATGCCACTTGACAGAAGGTGGCAACATCTGCAAAGATCCCTGAAAGAAAATCAATTGTTGTTTTTATACATACATACCTACAGTAGATGTGTTAATCCTTTACAGTACTGCTGTAGCTATATGCAAACTTTGGGCAGTGTGGGGTGTGTGTGTGTGGGGGGGGGGGGATGATGCAAGGGCACCGATTTTGTGGATGGGGAGGGTGAAGGGGAGGTGGCAACGGTGCATTTCTGATCTGCAGTCATAGAGGGGGTTTGGGGACAAGGCCATTTATTTTTGGGGAACAATGGAACATTTTCTGTTATTGGTAATATTTTTGGGGAACAATGGAACATTTTCTGTTATTGGTAATATTTTTAGGGAACATAATAATAAAAATAAATGGAAAAATATTTTTGGAGAACAAAGCAAAATGTTTTTGGGGAACATTGGATCATATTTTCTGTGAACATAGACCCCACTGGAAGGGTCTCATCATAGAAATAATACATCAGTGCTATATTATTATTACATTTTAACGGAGACACTATAAACATGAACATGCACTAAATAAAACACATTTATGGGTCAGTACCGAGTGCTGTACTGTACATACCTTTCATCCTTTGTTTTTCCTTTATGTCTAAACACCAAAGTTGTCGGTGTCCCTAATCGAGGCGAAGGGACATGACTCATGTGGTCTACATGACATGACCTTGACAGGAGATGTTCTACAAGTATTTGTTACATCATTCACCCATAACAATAGTTAACACATGAATAGGTCTGTCTTTTTGCTCATTAAATCCTGGAATTGTGAAGTATTCACTTGCAATTATCAATAGTTCATTCAACCGTAAATCAACGGTATGACTGAAAAGCGAAAACACAACAAATAACTGCCGACTTGGCCTGTTGTGATTTTTAATAAGCGTCTAGGGCGGCTGATTTTTACCGTAAACATGCTAAAGGAAAGGCAGAAAAAGTGTTTAAAGGTTGACTTACTGACATTTTATTCGGAGCAGGAAATAACTATATCCGGGAGTAGAAAATATTCATGTTTTACGTTTCTGTTATTGATTTTCAGTTTTGCTTATTTAGCTTGTAGCCGCCATTTTGAATAATGTGTGTTTTGAGTGAGAAAAAAGGGTGACCATCTTTCAAAACGGTCTCAAAAAATGGGTAGTCATGAATTTTGCCGAAATTTTCAGGAAAGGTAGTAGAGGTACTGATCTATCATTCCTGTTAATTTAAGCCAAATTGGTGACTACCCATTTTTTGTGACCGTTTTGAGAAATCGGCAATTTTGCAGTTTCTAAAACCTCAAAATTTCCGATCTTCACATTTGAACAGCGCTGTGATTTAGGCTATGCAAAATATGCCAATAGTAGTCAAAACGAATGCTATGGGGATGTTTAACGTATAAACTTACTTTATTCATTGTCTGTGTTGTTTTTGCATTCAAAATTGGCTTAAGCTAACGTTTTTTAAAAGACAACTGCAATTTCCGCGTAACTGCACGTGAGTGCAAATTGGGACTACTTCGTGTTAAAACACTTGAAACTCAAAAGTGAGTTATGCGGTGTGTGCGCGTGAAAAGCTTCAGCTGCTGCTGCACTGGTGGAGGCATGTCTGAAAGGAAACTTCATCCTTTATCTCATCTCCCTCCGAGGTTACTGTCCCAAGAAAACCTTATATGATGTGTTAACGTCCTGTAAAACCCCATTTCATTTGAATGTCGATGTCTATTTTAGCATGTATTATACTTTTAAGTCAGTAATGGATTCTAAATTCTAAGTGATGTCTGTCCTGCCTTTGGTTTTCATTCACTTTCTTCTGCATGTTAACATAACACCATATTTTTTCTGTTTGTCACCTATTTTTGTAAGCTGAACGCGTGTTCATCTTTCTTTCTCATTACTTTATCTAGAATCTGATGGCGAAGGGGATGATGAAGAAGGTGGGGAAAGACGATCTCGAAAGAGAAAGTCATCTGAGGGGCGTGGCATCTCGCCCATCCAGTGGGACAGACAGAGTGACATAGAAGACGAGGAGGATAAATCAGAGGAAGAAGGTAGCGAGCACGGAAGTAAAAAGTCTGGAGATGAGGAAGATGAAGCGAAAGGTTTGTTTGCAGATTGATGGGTTTAGAATCGCATTATTAAAAAAAACTGCATTTGTCTGGTTAAGGGCTATTCCATTAGACATAATGGGACCTCTGGGATGCACTTTTGAAATTTAACACCCACCCATAGATGCAAAGTTGAGTTTAAACAAACATATTTTGGAAAGTAGGGTTCTCCCATAGATGTTTATTAAATTGCCTATTTGTTGTATTGTGTATGTTTTAATGGAATAGCCCTAAACTGATTAATACATATGATACTGAAAAATAAAAAATTTGTTCATGCTGTTCTTCTATTTGCAATAGTCACCATGTTATAATGCTTTTAACAAACAGTTTACATCTGAATATTCCACAAATTATTTGAACGCATGCTTGACAATTTCGATTTAGTTAATTTCTGTGTTGACCCCATGCAAGAGCGTCTGACTGGTTATAAGTGCCCCCTGCATGATTTGGAAAGAAACTGACTTGCAATTATCTAAAGTAAAGTCTGAACCATCATCAAGCATTATAACCCTAATTTAGTACGGCTATAACCTTTTTCACATACAATATCTCATTAAAATCTAAAATTAAAAAAAGTTGGCCATTACAAAAATCTAATAGCTTGAGTGCTTTGTGTTGGCTGTTAAGCATGATTCATTTTCACACAATCATGTCGTAATATGCACCCGTCTTTCTAAATTATTTAAGATGGTTAAAGGGGCTAGCCTAACATGGTATTAAAATTTTAAATAATTTCAGCTTTTAAATGAATGTATATGGTTGTTTTATTGTGTCGTCTGCGTAGCATGGCAGACATGTTCCGTGAAACACCCTTCTAGTTTATATTTGCTTTTCAAATCTATTACAGCAAGGAAAAGAAAGTTGAAATATTTCTTCAAGAATGCTCGCTACTACCTGATCAAGAGTAACAACCATGAGAACGTGGCCCTGGCCAAGGCCAAGAGTGTCTGGTCCACACCACCACAAAATGAGGCTCGTCTCAATCAGGCCTATAAGGTTTGCATTATTTGTTTCTTGGACATGAAAATCCCCTTGTTAAGATGTGCTGGCCATTCACAACGATAACATTTAATTTAGGTCTATTGTTCGGGGCACTTGTTTAAGTCAAAGGTTTTTCAGCATTAGCATGAACAATTTTTAAGTCAGAATATGCTTATTGTTAACCTTAACGGAGGTGATTAAGACTTCATGTCAAGTATTTGTGTATAATATTACCGTCAAATCTGCATTAAATCCCCCGACGTACCCAGCCGTTTATAGAAACAACTGATTAGAAACGTACGCTTCCTTAAAAAGGCACGCTTGTGTTTACATAAACATTACCTGTGCTATAAATAAACCATGTGTATCTGCACACACTTCCTGTGTTGTGCTTAGCTTCAGCGCAGCGTTTAGGGGATACAGCGTAATTAGTACACAAATATTTATTCGGCATTGTTAGCGTAATTCTCTACAGTTTATGTGTTAATAAGCATATTCTGCCTTTGATAATATGTAAGTAAACAATGTTATTTCGATGTAAGACATACCGTGTTTATTACTATGTGTACAGACATATAGGATATATACAGGAATGGGTAAAAAACCCGTTCTAGAAAAATGATCGTCTTCTGAGATTCCCAGTCATAAAATTAATGAATTGTTATGTCATTAAGATCTATAAAAAAAACTAAAACCTGGTGACTTAAAACGTGGTAAGTAAGGATTATTTTATAAATATTTGTAATCATTTGGTGCGTCTTTATGATTTCTTTGTTTAAAAGACAAGTTGTTAGAATCCAATAAAACATTTTTTTTTTTTTGCTTTGTTCTTTAATGATATTTTTTAAAAACAAGTTCGTTTTTTTTGCGAAAATCACAATAACCCCATTAACATTCAGTCAAAATCGTAGATATGGTCAAGCCAACCAGAACAATTATTCTTTTTTGTGCCTTAATATTTTCTGATTAATAGACTTTTTATTTCAGGAATGTGATAATGTGATACTGGTGTTCTCTGTGAAGGAAAGTGGCAAATTTCAAGGTACTCTGTGTTGCGTCCAATTCTAATTGCTGGGTATCATTAATCCTACTAATTATGCATAATTGTACAGTAAATCTCTATGGGTTCGCTCCGTATGTACAACCCTGAAGAGAACACTTCTAGTCCACCATTTAAGTTCCGACATTTATTGGTAAATATTAATATGCATCTGTATTAGGAGATCCCCTTTGAGACTAAATCTCTAATACTCTTTAAACAGTCTATTAAATCATTTTAGAATTATTTTATTATTAAAATTTTGTTTTTCTGGATTACAAGAACCTCATTACTCAATGTCAAGTAAAACCTCAATGTGTTCTGAGAATGTAACAAGCTTTAAATTGACGTTTAATTGATCCAATTTGAATCACTGAACCAATCAGAATGCTTCATTCATATTTTCATTTGATTGTTTCTATCATGACATCACATCCTGATATTATGACATCACGTCATGCCATTATGATGTAACAAGGTGTGTTCTGAGAAAATAATGAGCATTTAAATTGCTGTGAGAAATGGATTAAGAGAGTCTGTATCTCTCAATGAGACAAGAGTTCGAAAACAAGACTCATAAAATAATCCTAAAACGATTTAATAGACTGTTTTTAGTGGTCTCTACATACAGGTATGTTTACTAAAACCTTATCTTGTAAACTGTTGATCAAGCTGAAACCTTATTTTGAACTATGCCATGGTGCGTCGTCGGTCTGTCTGTCCGTCCGTAAACTTTTTTTGTAGCGACTACTCCTCTGAAACAACTGAATGGATTTTCATGAAACTTTACAGAAATGTTGCCCATGAAGTCTAGTTGATCCTAGCAAAAATTCATGTTGATGTGAAATCCAAGATGGCCGTCAAATCTAAAAATAGGTTTTTAAAAAACAAGTTTGTAGCGACTACTTCTTGAAAACTCTGAGTGATATAGATATGGGACTTTTTCTAAAATGATCAGCAAGACATGATGTTGGTCCTTGTCGAAAATGTTTTGATTCGACATTAAACATGGCTGCCAGCGGCCATCTTTGTTTACATAGAGTTATATAATGAAAACTTGTAGCGACTACTCCTCTGAAACTACTTGACGGATTTTCATGAAACTTCTCAGGAATGTTGCTCTTGATGTCTAATTGATCCTAGCAAAATTTCAGGTCGGCCGGGAATTCAAGATGGCCGCCACAGCTAAAAATAAATTTTCAAAAAAAAAGTTTGTAGCGACTACTTCCTGAAATCAAAATCAATCAGTAGAGCTTCAAGGTCATTGACCTCTTGTTCAAGCTTAAAACCATGTTTTGTGAACTGTGATTTTCAAGCCGAAACCTTATTTTATAAACTGTTTTTCAAGCTAAAACCTTGTTTTGGCTAAAACCTTGTTTTGTGTTTGTGAACAGTTCAAGCTAAAACCTTGTTTTGTAAACTGTTTTTCAAGCTAAAACCTTATTTTGTAAACTGTTTTTCAAGCTAAAACCTTGTTTTGTGAACTGTTTTTCAAGCTAAAACCTTTTTTCAAACTGTTTTTCAAGCTAAAACCTTGTTTTGTGAACTGTTTTTCAAGCTAAATCCTTATTTTGTAAACTGTTTTTCAAGCTGACATCTGATTTATAAATTTCAATGAACTGTTCCTCCAACATTTAAAGCTGTACTACGGAAGTGTTTTTCCATTATTATTCAGGATTTACTCTTGAAAACCTTACTGTTCTTTTTGAAGTTTAAATTTACATGTATGCAATAAGATTTACTGTCTTCTCTGCATATCAGGTTGTGCGAGACTTTCAGACCTGTCGACGAAGGACCATCCGCCAATTCGGTGGGTGCTGCCACCTGGTATCAGTGCAAAGGCTCTCAGTGGAGTGTTCAAGCTTGATTGGATCTGCAGGTAACGGTCACTGTGTGTAGCAAACAGGCTTTTTTGTCAGAAATAGGGGAAGTGGCATAGGCCCTTCAGTAGGTGGAAAAAAGTGTGATTTTCGAGTCAAAGGAGAAAAAATAATGCAATTTTCGAGATATAAGGGAAACAGTATTAGGTTTAGGCAGAAATTGAAGATTTTGGTGTGCAAATATGCAAAATAGGTACATTTTAGATAAACTGTCTTCTATAAATGTATCCCAAACATAATA
>JAWPHD010015864.1:0-52914 GCA_037043455.1 Cyrtodaria siliqua
ATACGAAATCGAAGATATAAGAATTGGTTGTCGCTGTAGGAGATGTCATAGAAAAAGTAAACTAGAACACTCAAATTGTTGATGAGATTAATTAAAAAAACACTAGTTAACGTCAGACCTAATGATGTGACGTTAAGACTGTAGAGACGCGCTGTGAAGAATTACTGGAAGACTAACACTATGAATAAGTAATAAGCAGCCAATAAATCGACAGAAATTTCGAGACCTGTTCCAAATCAACCCAATCTTAATTATTGCTAGGATAAAAACATTATCACATCGACTTAAAAGTAACATGTCAGAGTCAGGTGATACTATTACGTCCGAAAATTGGCCAGATTTTATGGAGAAACAACATTAATAATGCATATGTTTACCGGGCGATGATATTTATATATTGACTAATCATGAGTCACAAGTGCACAGTAAATAGGCGTCGGTTTACAATATAAGGCATTCCTATGAATGTATTTTTTTCAGTAAATATTGATTAAAGAAATGTAAACAATACAAAATAACATATACCAAATGTACATTCTTCGGTATCAATTATTAACATATAAAAAAGTTCCATTTTGTTATTGAAAAATGTTGTTGCATATGAAATCACTGAAGATTTTAACTCATAAAGATGTTCTGGATGTCACGTGCCCATCAGTTTGAATAGTTACAATAATTTAAGCACATACTCCTTGCGTCCATTTCTTATTAACTCCTAATACCACATGTGTCTGTCCATTTGAGACACACGACTGAACAGTTTACAGCATCTCAATGTATATCCCTTCGCGACGTGTCTGAATAACCGGCTGGGGAATGCGGATGATCTGTAACACATGGTGAAACTCGTGGACTCCATTTCACGGGAATTGGGTCCCACAACAGATTGTAATTGGCCACGTGACTTACCGGAGATGACGTAAGAACATTGCACGGCGAGATTGGTGTAACTGACACAAATGTTTTTACCTGATTGACTGTTGGTGTTCCGGAAGTAAAACACGATGATTGTCAAGTAAACACGACGATGAGACAGATACGGACATTTCTTGGCATGAGGTGGAAGTGAAATTCCTCCATCTTAATGTTGACTGTGCAACAGGCATTTGAGGTAAAATGCATTCCTGCGGATGAATACTGCTGTGCTGTCGTATTTTGTTGACGATGATTATTGAATATTCACTGGTGACACTGTGGCTGATGACCGACAGGAGACCGTTGCTGAGCTGGTGGTGATGGAGAGTTTGTTGCAGATTCTGCTGACGTTGTTTCTGTGTTGATGAATGTGAGATATAAAGTTTGACTAGCAGAAGGTTGTTCATAGCAGCCGACACTTGAGGCGAGTACAGGAACTTTCACGTCGACGCTCTCTCCCCTGTCAAGCATATTACCGTTTCCTCAGAGCAAAAATGTATATTGTAGACGAATCCAATGTCTCAATCTTAGTAAGTTTATTCTTCATCTCCAGCGTTTGAAGAATCTGCCTCAACACCATCCAGAGCGTCGTTCAAGCTATGCATTCTCGTTCTCATCCCTATCATTTGGCTTTGAACTTCTCGTCTTACCTCATTTCTGGGACAAGAGCCGGGACTCCTATCCTAGCACGAGATTTACTGTAGCGTTTCTTCTTAGGAGTGTTTTCAATGTCTTTTATCGTCTTTGTTCTGATTTCAAATCGACACTTGATTAGTGTTCATTAATGATGTCCGCAGACGACAAATTCTGTCACGTTGTTGTTATCCATATCCGAATCATAGCGTCCGAAAGAAGAAAAATCACATTTGGTAGACGTCGACGTGAACTGATAATGTCCTGACCCGGGGTCCCTGGGGGTACTGGCGCTACTAACTCTCATAAAACTTCCCACAGGAGAAGACACCAAACTGTCCATTTCCACAGGCATGTTTGATTATTAAGTTAAGCACTTTTTATCGTGATAGCTTAGCAAACAAGGATTAAAGTTTGAATGTGATTGAAAAGTTGACCGTGAGGTTTTTATACAGATCAAATGTATTCGAGGATGAAATGTCAATTTGAGTTGAGAACGACACAATAGAAAGGACATGAAGTGGGATAATTATGCCCCGGCAGCCAATAAAGCGCGAGTATGCGCACTGGGTCGTGCCGCGCACGCGACAAACACCAATCCTCGTCGCTGATTGACGATGGCGCGTGACTGAAGTCAATTGAGAAGCTGCTTTTAACCAATTGTTAGTACTTTGAGAACGATCGATCAAGAACGAGTTAAAATAGTTGGTTATCAACGAAATTGCATCGATTACATCAAATCTCCATCCTTCAAGAAATTAAGTCGATATTATCAGTAACACCCTAAACGAACGCACGAGACGTGAATAACCAAGGTTATCTTATTATAGGGTAGACGATGGTGGTGCGAAAATCAAAGATTGGTATTTTTCTGAACATTTGTTGGACATTGTCTGTCGCCAGAATAAGTAAATAATGTGTAAATATGTAAGACAATTATCATCCTAAATCGTTCATGTCCACATAATTGTGTATCATTATGATGTAGCAAAAAACTATTAGAAGATTTTATATGGGTTAGTTCGGGCTTAAGAATAAATATATCACCTCAGACCGAAAGCAATACAGCAACAATTTGGCATTTTTAAGATATTTCATATGCACATACAAATGTTGGAGCAATATTTTACAAACTGATAGTTTTCTTTTAATAATGCGCATTTAAAAATATATAGGAATACATTTTTAATTGACTTATTCAAACTGTTTTCGTCAAACAATGCATATATTATACATTATATTCAGAAATGGGAAAATAACCAATATAGTTGTACGTGTATTTTTTACCTTCTAATAGTTAGTCTCCTGTATAAATCGCAAAATTGCGATTTTATTGCGATTTTATTTTAAAAATATGGCTTGACACCTTAGGAAGTATTAGCTATTTTTCAATTAACGATTTTCAAATGTATAATGTCCAGAACAATTGTAATGGATTTGAAACCTAATAAACATAATAAAAGCTCATGGTAAGAAACTGATAGTATATTTCCAACTTCTCAATAGGGTTTTTAGAAATTATATTAAAAGGACCATGCAAATATGAAGAACTACATCTTGTATTATTCTTCTGAAAATGTTTTTCGAAGAAGGAAAACGTGACCATAAAAACATTTTCTACAAAATATCAAACATGTGTACGATGCTGAAAACCAGCAGTAACTAAATTTATAAAAACAAACAATTGATTACCATAGAAACTACATGCACATTTCTGTATCCCTTAACAGGACATGATAGCGACCAGGTGATGATCCATAATCGATAAACCAATAAAATAACAAAAGCAGTATCAGTGGGCCATTTTTACTCTTTTAGTTTTTTGTTGCACCTTTTTTTTCCTGTACAGGTTATCTCTCTACATCCCAACAATGCGACAATCAAAGATGAAACAAGGTCGTTATCATCGCCACTTGATGTTTACTGCTAACAATTTGTATACAACAATAGCGAGATAAAGAAAAATAGTATTTAGAAAACGGGGATAAATATTGTTTTTATTAAAGATCTTATCTTCGAATATATCAGTGCTGCGATTTAAGTTTTGAAATAGTTTCAAGTGTACGCGTATGCCAAATGTAATAAACCATTGCGTAAAGGTACATAGCCTGCGGTGTTGATGGGACAGATCAAACAATCCGTTCATATTCGAACCATTGCGAAGCTCTATTGTTAATATATGAAAATGATATTTAGAATTGTCGGAGTAACTTAAAGCTGGTTTATAAAGGTATCATATGTGATAATTGCGGCAAACAGTTGTTGGTCGGCGAAACTACTTTTATCTTTGTAATTGAATTAAAATTAGGCAATTATCCAATCTTCAAGCCATTGGTCATGTTACAAGGTATATTGTTGTTAAATTGACGATTGACAGTTTAATTGCGATTTGTTTGTTTATTTTCCGGTTATTTATAACAGTACCGCAAGTGATAATTAGCAGGCCCATATGGTACACCGTATGAATTTAAAATGAAATTTATGTATATATGAAAACGTTAATTACTTTGACGAGATTAAAGATGTCAGCTGTTAACATATTGTCATTTACTGCCATGTCGTCATACAAGGAGCTCAACACCAATTTTATATCTGTTTTTCGTTTGTTCTAAACTTTTGAATATATACCGTATATATATTAGAAACAAAACAATAGATATAAAATTGGTTATTTATTTATTAAAAAATTACGAAATCTAAATAGACGTTTGCGATTGTATTAATTTGTAATTAAGTTTAATTCTTTATTTCAGGCTCAAGATTATATAAAACATGTTTAAAATAATTAGTTTTAAGCATAGATTATCAAGATAATATCACTCAGAATGCTTCACATATCACCGTGTTTCATAAATCACAGTTTTGAATATCATAAGTAGTTGGATTGGTAGTCTATCACAAATACACCGACCATCAGAGAATATTTCATAAAACATTTGACTATACCGAAAAGAGAAAAAGTATCTGCCTATAAAAGCAGTATGGCTTATTTCCGAAAGGAGCCTTTACATGAAAGGTTATATTAAGTAATGAAACTATTGGACACATAATGACATCAAAGTAAGAAAAACATCCAAGATATGTGTTTGGTGGATATATTGACATTTGTGTTTCTATAATTAAAATACCATTATTTTATAAGAATTGCTTTCCTTTCGTTCAAATCCTTTTTAACTATATATGTATTGTATCAGAATATACGTTATACGTTGAAATAAATATGTTTAATAACAAAGTACTTAAATAGGGAAATAAAAAACAGTTTTAAAATATTGCAAAATAAATGTAACGTTATTTAATGGTCTACCCATGATCTGAGCCTGTTTAAAACAAGTATATTACGACATGACAATCGAAAACGAAAAAGCATTATTAAAAAAGAAACAGTCGTAAACACTTTCCAAATAATTAATGAAACATTATGTTTTATTATATAACCTATAAATAGACGCGTTTTCATTGGCTAAAAAGTAATTTTTTAGAAAAAATATCTAGCGATATTGACCTGTTTTTTTGATATTGACCTGTTTTTTTGATATTGACCTGTTTTATATAATTGTTTTTTTGATATTGACCTATTTTATATAATTGTAAATTGAGGGTTATATAATAAAACAGTTATGGACTTTTCAGCTGTTATACATGATGTTGATATGTACCAAAAAATCATTATTGACCTCGGCTATCAAAAGTCCATAATTGTATAATATTTAGAAAGTCACCTAAGAGGGAAATGAAATGGAGAACGAAAATCCCCAATACTGAGGTGTACTGGAAGTAAAACAAAAGTTTATTACTATCTGTGTCCTTAAATCTCTGCAAATTTAAAATGTGATTGCCCATTACATTAGATATACATATTTAAGGACAAAAATACGGAGAAGTAAATCTTAGATAACACATTTATGCTGGATTGTGTCAGACCTGGTTATAATTACAGCTTAGTGAGCTATGAACCACGGATTCCAAACCACCATTCTTGGCTCAACTGAACATAAATTTGATAACATCTCAAATCTTAGTTTGAACATTTTAATTTAGAAGCGCAAAGCTATAATTTGCGTAAACTCGTGTTGCAACAGCCGGGTCATGTATTGCATACAACCTCCGTAAACTAGGCACGAAATAGGGTTTAATTAACCGATAAACCAAATGAATTCACATGGCAAGGTCGTATGAGCCACAGAGATCTTCATCAGAATCAAAATGAGAATGTTTTATTGAAATATATACTATGATTTTATTGTTTTAAATGCGCTTATATACAAATATATTGTATAGGGTCTATATTAAAATATTGTTTGTTTGTCCTTTACCTACATAAAGTACCCATGCTTTGTTTCTGCCCAAAACATTTATTGAGTTTTCAATGTTATATTGTCTATATTACTGTTGTTCTTTTGTTAGTGGCACAATTTCAAACTAGATGCTAGCTATAGAACTGAGCAAACATGTAGTTATACTGTTATTTACTTTAACTTGAAATTAACAGAACATAACTACAGTTAACTTAATGTATTAAATCGAGTTAATTAATATTGAACGTGTCAAACACGGGTATGCATACATGCAATTCTAACCAATATAATCAACCAATATCAATATAATCTACCAATTTAATCAACCACTATAATCAACCACTATAATCAACCAATATAATCAAACAATATAATCAAACACTATAATCAACTTATATAATCAAACAACATAATCAACCAATATCAATATAATCAACCACTATAATCAACCACTATAATCAACCACTATAATCGACCACTATAATCAACCATATAATCAACCAATATAATCGACCAATATAATCAACTGCTATAATCAACCACTATAATCAACCAACATAATCAACCAATATAATCAACCAATATAATCAACAATTATAATCAACCAATGTAATCAACCAATATATCAACCCAACCAATATAATCAACCCAACCAATTTAATCAACCCAACCAATATAATCAACCAATATAATCGAGCATTGATCTAATACATGAACTTGATTATAACCGCTTATCAACCGATTTCCCATTCTACAATTCAAAAACATAATTTACCTTCCTATCTACCCAGGTTTAAAATGCTGGGCCGGTAAAGGGCAAACATACAATATTTTAATTTATGCCTAATTAATATATGTTATTAATTAATAAAGAGATATATATATGTAGTTGTAGTATGCAACACACACTTAATATGACTTTAAAAAATACGATTGACAATCTTGTCAACAGAAATGTGTTTGAGAAAAGTCAGAAGCTTGTATGTCGGCTTATATACTATTCTGATTACTATGGGTATAGGTGAACATATTAAACAACTTGTGAATATGTCTAAATAGGATGAAGCTATTACAGACTAATGGTCTAATTTTGCTTTCAGAAACAAGCTTCCTTATTCAAAGAAAGTCTGGCCTGTCTTATGTGAACGGTAAATCCTTTGATGTTTTGTAATCCAATTAAGACGCCGACTCTATAAACATATACACTTGTGATAATTCATGTGCACCATTTTAATCCAATTACCGAACCTGTTCATCCTTGTAATTATGACACGTTAGTTGATGTTTCTATTTATTGAGCATATAATGGCCATATTGCACAACAACTGTTGTTTGTTGTTGTTTTTAAATAAGAAACATTTTGCAAAATAGACGACGATAACAAGTAATTTTAAGAAAGGTGTCGTAGTTGGAAAAATAAAACAGAGCCACGTGTATATTGATTACATTGTATGATTTATGGTTCATGCTGTGTGCTCCTTATACCTTTGGTGGGTCACCTTTGTTAACAATTACTTTAGTCTAACTTCATTTAATACTTACAGAAAAAAGATACGTTTTCAAAAAATGCATATAGTCAGAGTCTTCCACAGGGCATTTAAGATCATATTCCCACTATCCCTTAATTCTAAAATCTAACCCCCCACCCCCCCGCCCCCCACTCCCACCCCCCGGCACCCACCCCAACACTTTAATTGAACCCTCTCCGTTGATCTCTCTCTCTCTTAAAAACGCTAAAAATGCATTATACCTGTCTACAAATAGCTCATTTCTTTTCAATTACAGATGAATTATACTTCAACTTTCATCAAATCAAAACCAGTCATGATCTCTAAACATATTGGTAACTCCCTCCCACCCCCACCCCAAGGTATTCACATTTAATTTCCTCTATCCCTTAAAAATTATTTCTGTGGAAGACCTGATACATATTTGACAGTATTCGTGTGTGCAATATACTGGAGTTATTTTGTGACATCAATGATACTATAAAAACACAGAAATAACAATGCCACCTTTAATTGTCATTATCTTCCAAAATAAATACATAACATGCGGATTCAGTCTGATGCTGCCGAGAAATCAAGCTCTTTTTTTTTTCATTTTCCTTATGTGTCATTATTCAACACTCCTTCCTCCAAATGAAACACACCAACAAAGAGCAAATATAAACCGAATTGATATGTTGAGTACATATGTCTTTAAAGGTGGCTTAATGTTTATTGAAAACAATAGAAACTGGTGGTAGTGTTTTTTTAAACTTTGAACAAAATAAAGTACCATGCTCTGAGCCATGGTTTGGCGAAGTAGCATGCTTGACCCTCGATTTAGCCTGGGTTTGGTTAAACTGCAGGGTCCGAGTCTGGGTTAGGTGAAGAAGCACGTCCGTGCATGCGTTTGTTGAAATCTGAGTTTGATGAAATAGCTCCGCTGTTTTCATATTATGTTTCAATGAGGATACAACAAATACATCTTGACAGCGATAGTGAACTATATATATACAACATTATACCAACAACTAACATAATTAACAGAAAAGTATTCATATGTGTAAGGTAACAATTAATACTTTGGCAGTTAATGTTGTTATTATTTTTCATATCTACTGGGGTGTTGTATACTTAATGAGCCGAATGGTTAACGACGTTGCGTTGTAAACCTTTACCTCTCACCGCAGCGGGTTCGAATCCAAATGGGAGCCAGATTTACGGATGACGGGATGTGTACAGTACTTGTTCTACCCAGGAAAAGTGGGTGGTCTGCCTCCACCACACAAAATCGACCGTCATATATAACCTTACATGTTTTGAAAATGACGTAAAACACCATACAAACAAACAAACAATATACTTAATGAAAGGGGAATAACTGTGATGTGACTATTGAAGAAATTAACACGGTGTGCCAATTTTCTATTTGATTTCTTGATATATCTATATAATGCGAAATACATAGGCATGTATCATGTATTTATGAACTGTATGAACTGTATATCTATATTTATGTCGATTTAGACATTATGTGGAATTGCGAGCTGGTGTTGTTACGATATAAATGGAATTGAATAGTATAACTAGGAATACATATACTGGGTAAAAAAAGTTTTGGACCAGGATATATAAAGTCATATAAAAACAAAACTAGTGGACAGAATTTAAGTATCTTTTTTTAGTAACCAAGGTCTACCCTACCCGGTTAATTTGGTACCAGAAACAATAAATTCCAAACAAGATTTGATTTTTAAAATTATCGCGAACACACAAAGGGTCTGTAAAAAATGTTGCAAAGTCCATACAAAGTAACAGTTACGGACACATTCGAGCACAGAAATATTAAGTTGTTAGATCTGTGATTCGAGTAACCAATAAAAAGATTATTATTTTTTCGCAAACTTTCATTGTAAACGGTAATTATTGTTGACTGTTGATCTATTGTGAATTATTAACTGAGATAATAAGAGATATGGTCGAATGTCATGGTTCAGCGATCATTTTACGGGTTTGAACACTGCCATGGTCCAAAACTTTTTTTACAGAGTATATTTAGTCTCAGTATTAATAACAACGAACGCATATTGTATCATTGTATTATGCAATTTCTTTCCAAAGGAGTAATATTACGTCAAAAATACGTAAACTCATTACTCATATCAGTGTCCAACGAGGTGAAATTTCTAAAATGGCATATGTTTGGAACTGCATTTCGTAAATGCTACTATATAAGTACAGATAAGTGGAGATACAAAATAAAACAAATATCGCAGACAGCAAAATCTAATCATTCTAGTGACCCTCTTGCATTCACGTATATTGAACAACGATCTGCAGTTATGATAACATACGGCGAATGTTACGCGATTTGAAACTGCAACGAACAGGCAGATCAACGTCTGAAACGCACAAGCAGTGACTATAACGCGTGAGGGATCGGAATCTGTCTCGGACAGGCGGTGACCGTTACGCTTTTCTGTAACGCGCAAGTGGAAACTGTTACGCTAGAGATATCGGAAATCTGTAATGCATGTAGGAGTCAACGGTTACGGTAGATCGATCGAAATCTGTAATGCACAGGAGTCAACTGTTACGATGTAGCGATCGAAATCTGTAAATCTGTAATGCAGATGCAGCGACTGTAACACTGTATTACAGATGCGGATCGCTCTAACGATCGGAAATTGTAACGCACGGGCGCCAACTATGACGCTAGAGCGACGAATCTGAGAGCGATGAATTTGTATGGCACCGGCAACAACTGTAATTCTAGGACAATCGGAATATGTAGATTGTGTCTAAATCTATGGGTTAACGATAGCAACTGTTACGCTAGAGCGATGAATTTGTAACGCACACGCATCAACTGTAATACTATCAAGCGATCGGAAAATGTAGCTCACAGGCGTCGACGTATTCGTGACGCACATACATTGTCCAGTGGAAAAATACACGATTAAAAATCAGAGTGTATCGCCCAATATGAATAAACATTTCTTAGTTGACTCTAAGGTTTGAAAATTAGCAGCCAAACTTTCGTGAACTGGGAACAAGAGTGCCAGATTGACACAATATACGCCCGTCATAAATGTGGACCAGATTGAGGGCAGATTTTATTGTAACACTTTTATTGGACAAATTAGGCATATGTGTAATGGGCCATACTTACTACCTCTAACACAACAACATATTTATTTAGAAACGCAATAGTCTCATTAAAAACTCTTTTCCTAAAGTTTTTAAACACAAACACGTACTGTAAGCTATAGGTAATTACAAGTTAATGGTAAAAAAACAGTTTATGGAAATGCACACTTCTTGAAATAAATCAGCGTTACAAATACACACTTGTCGAAAATCAAAGTGTATAAGTGCGGTTTGATTATTATTACTCAAGTTATCGAACTGCAGACAGCATAAAGTTTGTCAATTTCCAAAAGCCAAGTGTCCAAGGGCCATAACTTCAGTGTTTCTTGAGCTATAGCACTGGTTATTGAACTGGCCGAGATGTTGTGGCCATAAACATTGTTTCCAAGTTTCATCAAGATTAGATTAAAACTGCTCCAGTTATGGAGAGGACACCGTCAATTTGTCAATTTTCAACAATCCAGGGGTCATAACTCCGGTATTTCTTGATCAATAGCGTTGGTTATCGAACTTGACCGAGCTATTGTGGCCATAAACATTGTGTCCAAGTTTCATCAAGATTGAATTAAAATTTTCAACAATTTAAGGGTCATAACTCCGGTGTTTCTTAAGCAATATAGTTGGTTATCTTGGTTGGAATTTGACCGAGCTATTGTGGCAATTTCATCAATGTTGGATTAAAACTACTCCAGTTATGGAGCGGACACTACATTGCCGGACGCCCGACGCCCGCCCGCCGAAACTCTACACTAAATTGCCGGGCGCCCGCCAACCGCACGTCAAGACGTGCGTATAAAACATACTCTAATTGGAAAAACATTCCAGTACGCGCTATTTTTTAAGATAATATAATGTTTATTAGCGCTTATAACAGCCTAATTTAGAACATAATGGCGTCGAGAAGGAATATAATATACATGCTTATTCAATGACTTTTAAATATTCAATGGTTTCCAATAAGCCTATATTATCATTATTCTAGAACAAATATAATCATATATCCACTTTGATCGGAAAATTAAAAAATTACATATTCTGACTTTCTTATTTGTTTTTGATGAAAAATATTCCCAAGTGGGGATTTAAACCATCTACACTGTACGAACGTAAAGTTGTCTTTCCATATGCGATTATCATGGTAACAAGAATATTTCTTTAAGAAAAACAAAACGTTTTAGACAACCGGTCAACAGTGATAAATTAAGAAACATAATAAATCTAGACATGGGGAAAAAGTCGGCTTCAAAGGTAGACGTGAGAATCATGTATGTACCTCCCATACAGCCATGGTTCTTTGTTCTTTAATTATCAGCAGGACCCCCGTACGCATTTTTCCGACGAGGTTTCAGAAGGCATCACGCATAAATAACCACCGTATTTCAATAGAACAAACCTTAAATACCACACTTGAATGCAGAAAACTTACCGAAGAGATGAAGGACAGGCTGATATAGTGGGTGATCAAAGGCCACTGTTAATTTTCGTCATTTGCATTGTTTATGTTCGAAATAATTTCGTTTTAGTGTGACGTCTCGTTCCACATTTGGAAACTTAACCCCGCCCCACTCACACACGCTTTTCTGTTAACGTTGTCGATTTGTGTCAGCTGTGGGAGGGTTTAAATTTCCGAATAAGGAACAACACCGCGCGGGATATTTTAAATCGTAAACACTTAAAACAAATATGTCTGCTGAAACACGGAGTCTTAAACAAAAATCCCTAAATCGACGAGATATTCTTCCCTTTGGTGAGCTGTATGCATGCACAAGTTTAGTCTATTGAAATACGGTGGTTGTTCATGCAGGCATTGCTTGATGTCTTAAAAAACCTTGAGCCTGATACCTACTTATTCTATAAAGGATCGCATCGTACCTCTAAGGTTTTCGCAGCAACACCAAGGGGTAAAATGAAGTACATGTAATTCAAAGCATTCCTTTTGCATTTTGTTTTATATATACGCTCTATTAATATTGCAAAATATTTTCAATATGAGTTTTCAAATCAACACCTATTGCAAGAACCGTGCAATAAACTTGTCTTTCAAGTTATAACGTGACAGGCGCTATATAAGGTTGCTTTCTCATTGGTTTCTGTCATTCCTTCTCTTCTGCTGTCTGCGTGTAAACCTATTTACAAATAAATAAGGTATGATATGGTAAACTTACTTTAACATGTTAACTTGTTAGAACGTGTATCAAAATAGGTTATGACCCTGTCGTTTATCTATTATTTTGCAACACACTGCATGTTTAGAGGTTGACCCAGTTACAGTTCGCCACTATATATACTTTCCTCTTTGACTGTGCGACGTGATCCCTATGATGACGTCATTCTAAATCCTGAAAGCGATGGTCACGTTTAATGTTGTCTTCATTCTTGTCTTGTCATTCTCGTCTTGTCGTGCTCATACTATTGCTCTGGCTTCTGCCAAACTCATCGAGTACTTGCATTGTGTTTTTTTAGGCTTTTGCTTTTAATATTCATATATACATGATCATCTTTGTATTGTACTAATATTGCCTATTAATGTTGCCTTATTTGTTAGAGGATATAGCGTGTCGGGGATTTCTTTATTTACACTGTCACGTATTATTGGGATGACAATAGGGTAAGAGTAAGGTGTGGTGCATCCTAGCACCTGGTTTAAACTAAGAGCGGCCGTTTTACCGCTGCCATTTCCAGGGTAATACACATATTGCCAACTCATTTATGTTTTTGGCGCCGCATACTTTGATTCTACTTTCCCTAGTAGTTGTTGTTTGTTCTAAGTGTTGTTGATTTTGGTTGTCTGTGTTCTGCGAATGCTATAGCCATTTCCTTGTCTACCTACTTGTAAACTTGAAAAAGAGGGACGTTTCTATTTTTGCTGAGTACAGTTTACAAGTAGGTAGACAAGGAAATGGCAACAACACTTAGAATATGCTTATTAATGTGACTATTATTATGTATTGTAATAAAATCGGCGTAAGGTAATTTAAAAATAAAACAGTCTGAGAGGTACTATCAGCTCTATTATTATCTCGTATGCCTTCATGGCAGGGAAGCCAGTAGACAGGCATCAGTCCTCAATGTTTAACCAATTCCTTTTTATTTTTTAGAGAATGATTTCCTATGTACCACTGAAAGAGGCAAATATCTCCACTTATCACTTTTATGAATTCGGTCACATAACTTGAAATAAAAAAGCGCCTTTTATCCATAGTATTATGTTAACATGACAATAATTTATATTATGATTTTTTATATTTTGTAGACAGATACCGTCTAGGAAGCCAACATAATTTTATAACATACATTGTATCACCGGTCACGTGACTATCGTCGCACTGACCTGTATGCTTTGGCACATCACTAACGAATTTAGTGCAGGCGGTAAAGAGGTGGGGACTATTTTACTTTACTATGTACATTTTTAAGACTCTAAATCGTGAATATGAGTAACTATTATTGTTTTAAATTATGAAGCAATTTATAGCAGATAACTAAAGACAAATATGTTTTCGTTTAAACAAGAAAATATGAAGCACCTATTCGTACTCGATGATCAGTCGAAATAGTCCGGTTGTAAACAAATCCCATAGTTCTTTGAACGAAAGTAAACAGATGAGTGTGGAAGCGCCTTCTGGTGGGATACAATGCATAACATATCAATCTCAAAATAATATTAACTATTTGTCTAAAAGGTGAAGCACAAAAGTACAACTGCTTATTAAATTTCATATTACTCAGGGCTTAAAGAGACGAAAGGTAATTAGAACAAATGACATAATGATCACCCCTGATTAATAAATGAAGTTCATTTGGCGTTAGTTCAGCTTAACAGCTAGAGGCCTTGTCAAAACAGGCGGCTCTGTATATTGTGTTCGCGACCAACAGCAGCTGTAGCTACCTTATCTCCATCTTTGAAACCATCATATGTTGCAAATTATTGTATTTGGACTTAAAATCTCATTACATTTGCTTTGAAAGATACTATAATCTGTGTCGGATTTTTTATGATCAAACATATTTTGTTTAGTTTCCAAAGTCCCAAGTGGAATTTGTGGTACTTTGTACTTGTCAATCAAATTTAGGTATATTTCAATATCTCATAACTTCGGTTTACTATGAAGACACAGAGGTTCATAACTAGGATTACAAATAGTATCAACGTTTGGTTTGATGGCGCTTTGCATTGCTAATATGTGTCGTCTAAGAAACAGAAATGGTGCACGATTGTTTTTGTATTTAAACCTGTTTTTTCTTCAAAAATCGGAGAATGTCATGTGCTAGCCAATTAACCAAAGCAACTACTAGTATTCCCAGAATTTGGGCATCGACCATATACGCATGTTTGAGAAATCCTTTCTGTATGTGTATGTGTGTTTGGGTCGGGGTTGGGTGTTGAGGGGTGGGTAGATGGTGTCTTTTTCAATATTCAGACCTTTACATTTATATTGTGAAACTCCCAGCCATAGATATTGATATTCGTTGAGAGTTGCCTATTTATGTTTTACTATCATATTATTATAATGATTGTTTAAATACACATTTTAGTGTGGGTTCAATCCCACGAATCGGTATATTTTTTCGTACCGCTATTAAATTCCTTCATACAATATTTTCTTTATTTATTTTCAGTAAATATTCAATAATGGTTGGTGTATTATGTTTGTCAATGCAATTATTTTGTGTTTTATAAGCTAAAAGATACGGACATTGTCTATTTCAATACCGAGCGCAGGCTGCTCCACAGCGTTTAATTGAAACGCGATATTCACAGTGAAGCAGTCTAATTTTTTGTAGGCTGAAATCTGATTGGCTAATCGTAAGGTCAATCTGACATGACCTGCAATGGAGTGTTGTCAGATCCTTGTAGTGTAGAGTATCGTAGCACGATAAAGCGTCTGCTTTTAATGAGATTGAACATATGTCTGATTCAAATAAAAAGAGGTCTTATTCAGTTGAGGAGAGGTTCTATTCAATTGAACCTTTTTTCTTTCTTTCTTTTTGCACTGATCTACTCGGAACGATGGTTCACGATGATACACACGGCAATCTTGTGGCGTCTCTTTTGTCATACATTGCATGTTTGGTTGAGGGTGAATATAGGATTTATTTTCATCGAGAAGTCAGAAAACTTGAATTTTCACGAGTGCTTTAGGAGATATAAATTACCATATACGTAGAATAACGAAGATCATATGGAAACTCGACGTTTCAATACCTTATCTTTAATTATATACAAGTAGGTTTTAAAAAAGACACTAGATTCAGAAATAGAATTTTAATGCTTAATACGTTCAAGATTACCGTATATCCCTTTAATTTAACGGAACGACGTCAGTGAGACTGATTCCTTGTGGAATGCGGTCATGAGTTTATAAATACAAGATATAATAGTAGTAATCCACAGCGGGACACCAAATCGCTATGTAACATACATACACTGCGCTAGCCAAACGTTTCTTTTAATTAAACACTTTCTGGCCATATTTTAATAGTACTTACTGGAACGCCAACTTAAGCATTCTCAATTGAAACTCTCTTCAAACAGTTGAACCTTGGTATAATTCAATTTAAGAGAGGTCTAATTCCATTAAAGAGAGGTTCAACTGAATTAGACCACTCTTCAATTGACTTCAACCTCTGTTCAATGAGTTAGACCGATGTTCAATTGCAACTGAATTATACCGTGGTCTTATTCAACTGAAGAGATGCTCATTATAATTGCAGAGAGGTCGAATTCAATTGAAGGGAGGTCTTATTCTAATCCGTAAGAAATAATAAAATCACATAATCGGAGCTCCCTACATTATTAGTGCGAAGTTTGAACCGGTCTGAAATTCGCAAGGTCGATTTTAGAAAACAGACGAAGAACATGGTTTAAAATAACACAGTAAAGAATGCAATGGGTAAGTATTAAACAAATAAAAATATGTTTAGTGAACAAGCTGCAACAGGTTAATTTATTTTCAAGTCAAACTCCGCGCTCATAAAGTACGTATAATGTGTTCTGCCGTTTAAAATAGGGTCAGTCACAAAAGGTTTAAAAATTACGATGCTCCGTTAGGGCCATCGTACCATCGCGCATGACCTTTATAAGTCGATGCGCGATGGTACGATGGCGATGGCACGATGGTACGATGGCGATGGTACGATGCCGCGATGGGACGATGGCGATGGTACGATGGTACGATGGCGATGATACGATGGTCCATCGCGTCATCGCCATCGTACCATCGCACCATCGCCATCGTACCATCGTACCATCGCGCATCGACTTTAAACGCGATGGTACGATGATACGATGGTGCAATGGCCCATCGTACCATCGCGCATCGACCTTTTACAAGTCGATGCGCGATGGTACGATGGTAGGATGGCGATGACGCGATGAACCATCGTACCATCGCCATCGTACCATCGTGTCATCGCCGTCGTACCATCGTGCCATCGCACCATCGCAGTCGATGTGCGATGTTGCATCGCCCCCTGCTACATCGTACCATCGCTCCATCGCTCCATCGCCTTCCGTTTAAACATGCGCACATCAAAACAAAACAAAAATGGAGGACATCATAGATGCAAAGACTCGACAATACTTTTTGGAAATGTTTCTTACCGAGAAATTCATGTTTTGCTGAGCCTAAATGAAGGGATAGATTTAAGAAAAGTATTGTCGAATCTTTGCATCCATGATGTACGGTAATGGTGTCCTCCATTTTTGTTTTGCTTTGATGTGCGCTTGTCTAAACGGAAGACGATGGAGCGATGGTACGATGGAGTAGGGAGCGATGCAACATCGCACATCGACTGCGATGGTGCGATGGCACGATGGTACGATGGCGATGGCACGATGGTACGATGGCGATGACGCGATGGTCCACCTTGAGTTTGTTCTTATTGCATAGTTGTTGCACGCCTGTACTGCCGTGCATGTTTTTGCGATAATTTTTCTTCAATTTACCATATTTGTGTCTAGAAATTGGCATATGCACGTCGATATCTACATATGCGTAGATGGTCGATGCCCAAATTCTGGGAATAGTCGCTTTGGTCAGTTGGCTAGCACATGGCATTCTCCGTTTTTGAAAAAAAAGTTTAAAAACAAAAACATTCTTACACAACGTTGAACACCTACCTCAACTCCGGCAATTTTTATCGCTAGCCTGCATTACCGGAAATGGCATTGTAAACGCAATGCTGGCGGTGCGATTCCCGGGCTTGTTGTAAGTTAAAGTATGGCAGAAAGATGAAATGAACATGCCAAAAAACAAACATAGCGTGGTTTAATCTCGTTGATTTAAACACACACGAAGAGACCACACGCTATTACATGGTGTTGTAGCATGGTCACAGACAATTCTCTTTGTAGCATGGTCACATACAATTCTCTTTGTTCAGACACAGGTGTAAATCGTTTAATTGCAAATACGACCTGTCAGAATAACTGTGAGAATAACAGTGAGAATAACAGTTAGAATAACTGAAATAGAGCTGAAATGGACATGCTACAAAACAAATAGAGTATGGTTTCATCTCGTTGGTTAATTTAAACACCTCGATGGGCTACGCCCATCTCGATGTTTAAATGAACCAACTCAGTGAAACCATACTCTATCTATTACTTGTTCAGACACAGGTGTAAATCGTTTAATTGAAAATAAGACCTGTCAGAATAACTGTGAGAATAACAGTGAGAATAACAGTTAGAATAACTGAAATAGAGCTGAAATGGACATGCTACAAAACAAATAGAGTATTTAAACACCTCGATGGGCTACGCCCATCTCGGTGTTTAAATAAGCCAACTCGCTGAGACCAGACTCTATCTATTACTTATTCGGCCTGTATGATCCTTTCCTAGTTTGAGATATGATATAACCATTGCTTCCCACCAAGAGTCAGGAAAGCGTCCAGTCATCCACATCTTATTAAATATATCAAGAAGGGTAGACATGTATATTTCAGGTAAATGTTTTAACAATTGATAATGGATAACGCAAGGACTTGCTGATGTTTCTGGAGTCTTTCTGAGAGACTCGCGCCCGAAAGAGAGCATTGTTAATTGAATTTCACTAATATTTTTGGCTTACAATTGAGTACTTAGTATCTCCTTCTTTTCTTGTAGTTTTTTTATTCGTAGACACGTTGGTTGTAAGTTTTCAGAAGCAGACCTTTTTGAAAAAGTTTCTGCCAAATTGTTTGCGATATAACCCCTCAATGATCAGTTTTAAGATGGTTTACACAACTGGAACTTCCATTAATACTTATTTTCGGGACTTGTCCGCTTGTCTTCTTAAGATATGAGCGAAAGGTCAGCATATCCAGGAGTTCCTCTTACTATCCTTAATTGTACGACGGGCTTTCGCATGAACTACTTTAAATTATCTAAATTATTTAAAACATCAGCTTTACGATCGTTGACTGCATTTTTGAAGTCATCATCGTTGTACCGTGGTTTATGTGGAAGTTTGAGATTTACCGAGGTCCGCTCTATCACGAAGTATTTTAGTGATTAGAGCAGTTATGTCTTTAGCATCCTCGAAAACGGTAGGCTTTAACTGATCTTGGTAAAGGGATTACAACACGCATATCAACTCTGAGGAGTTTCCATCGTTGCATTCTTTCCGATATTTTCTGACAGAAGTAATGGGAACATTGTCTTTTCCACAACACAAGCACTCTACTAGCATGGTTAATCAATGGAAGAATGAGAGAATGAAGTTGGATGCAAATATGTACTTTTTTTTGTTATCAATAAAAAGACTGTTTTTGGCATATGTCTTTCCTTTATCAGTTATATTCTATATATAACACCATAATTATGTAGATTTGTGCATTACAATCCTCTAAGAGTTTAAAGGGTGACGTCAATTGAACAATAGTTGGTTTAGATCTATAGGGTAATGAACTTGATGGTAAATGTCAAGAGCAAATTATAACAGATGTGTGCATCGTCACGCTGACAGCAACAGCTTGCAATCAGTTTCCAATGCAACAGTGCTGTGAGCAATGTTTTGATTAACACGAATCAAAACTCTTGAATCAAAACTCCTCCAGTGGATCTGTCATTTGTATATCAAATATATTATGCTAGGAATATTCAAGAATGTTTATTGAAGGCAAAAAGTAACAGGATTGAGTTTACTTTGATATAAGCTGATTTCATTATATTTCGGGTTAAATCTTCGGCAGTTCCACAGAATGATCTTATTTGATTTAGACATTATTGAGGAGGAAGAACGGGTGTCAATGAGGCCTTTGATTCTGTGACCTTTGGAAGGGGCACATCAAGTGATGGATCCTCAATTTCCATCAAGTCTGCATACTTATTGTCCAGCTTGATTCATTTTCAGTACCGATTTCACTTTGCCAGATTCCTATTTTGAAAAGTTGCTATGAATGTATATTGTTGGATCGGAAATAACGTAACTAAGAAAATGAGTGGTAGTTTATTGAAATCGGTCAAGTACTTTTAAAGTTATGATGAGTTAAAAATAGCAATTTCACCATACTGAGCCGATGACGTCACCGAAACAGCGCGCATCAAAACTGCGCATGTGATAAATTTTTTACTATCACTCTTCGATTTACTATCACCCTGTACTATCACCCTCGCGTGAGATAGTATACAGTTATCACATGTGTGTTTGGGGAACAGTCAAAACTGTTTTCCCTTGGTGTCGGGGGATGTCAGTGTGAACTGTTTCCCTCGGCCTATCGGCCTCGGGAAACAGTTCACACTGCCATCCCCTCCACCTCGGGAAAACAGTTTTGACTGTTCCCCAAACACACGTGATAACTGTTTTATTACCTGATTAATGTTACTGTACGAAACAGTGAAAATGAAAATTTGTTTTATAATGGGAACCTATGGTGAAAAAAGCAAGTGATTGGAAGAATATTTTACACACAAAAACTAAATTTTCCGACAATTTCCGTGACAGTTCGGAAATTTTCAATGTGTGGGAAAATTCGGGTTTTTCCGCCCGTCACGAAGTGCAGCGGAAAATGGCGAGTTTTTGAGGTTCCTTCTACAAATAGTAATCGGGGAAATTCCAGCACGCGAGGGAAACAGTCGAAACTAAAGCCCCCGGTAACAGTTCGTTTTCACCGTGAACAGTCTTTTCCTTAGTGAATTAGCAAGAAATGACGATATAGCATTTATATAGGAGATCATGTAATAATAAGAAATTACACATTGTTGTCTATGGTGATTTAGCATGGGGTATGTAAGGTATAATAATAGCATTTAGCTATGCTGCTGCCTCATCTTTGGAGCCGTTGTATGTGGGGTTGACGGACTCTTTGTACTAACTTAGTTCGCCAGGGTTGCTGGGCTCTGTATAGTACCAGAGTCCGCCGATTTCTTATTAGGGACTAGAGATGTAGTATAAATGTCAGGGGTAATGTTAGGTAAGACAGTTTTGAAACTGGAGGATTTTGAGCAGATGATGTTGGTGTAGAGAGTACATAGAGGATATTTGTTGTTTTGGAGCGAATAACAGATTTAATTTCATCGAGAAGTGTGAAAGCTTTATGTTTTCACGAATGCGAATCTGTTATTCACGACAAGACAACACATTTTCTTTTTAATTTAGGCTTTTTAATCAAAGTGTACTGCAGTATGCAGAAAAAATAAATAAAATTTACAGACGTCAATGGCTTAGTATAGTAACTTTCTGAAAAGAATAGTTTTTTTAAAAAAAGAGAGAAGATCAACTGACATTTTTCCCTGCAAATGACAACAATTCTGAAGTACTTGACTAGTTTTAAAAACTATAGCTCATTTTCTTAGTTAGACCATTTACAGTCGAATGATAAACAGTTATTTTCTAAAAAACAACAGCAATAAATTGTTTTTGATATTGAAAAAAGTAGTTCCGGCAGTGAAAAAATTAAACTCTATATTTCACACGTATGAAATAACACTTTTATTTCATTGCTAAAATCCACTATTTCACTGCTAAACATAAACGAAAGGTCTTTATGTGATTGTAGTGTACCTGGCTCAGGCATTTGGGTTATCTCAGTTGAACCTCAATACATGGTAGACTTCTTCTCAACAATCATGCATCGGCGAAATGTGCCAGGAAGATTGGTCAAAGCAAGGCTCTCAACGCGTTTCCGAGCTTTTGGAAAGGAGCTTTTGTTTCAGTATTGATCTTTTGAATTTCTCTCTTGTGCTTCCAATTTAGACAATCCTTCGGGTAATCCCCTTGCCTTTCATTGTAACTAACACAACTTGCACAAACGGCAACTCTCTTGCATCTTTCTCGATGATGTCCAAATGTTGGCAATTGAAGCACCGAGGTAGGTCTGGGATATAGGGATCCATTGGTAGAACAATATATCTAGTAGTCTTGGCAGCTTTAGAAAGGTTAAGAGTGCTATAAGTAAGCACAACTGTATTAGGAGGGCTAACAATGTCACCCCTCATTGAACATATACGCGCTACTTCAGACAAACATTGACACGTAAGATTAAGGATCTTTTCCTTAAGGGTGCAGTACTCCAGTTCCCTGTAGCGTACCACGCGCTGTAATACGTTCAGATATATATGAGGTACCACCTTTACAGGGCTATTCACATATTTTGACTTTAAGAACATTGTAGGAGATTGATGAGCGAAGGAGGTCCGCAAATATGCAAATATGTGACGCAAAGTTATTTCGCTCCATTCCATCACCTTTTTGTCTTTTCTCTACTTCACGTAGTTTCTTTGCTCTTCGCGTCTCGCGTCTTGTTCGGAAATGATGCCAATGCCAGTGTAACATTTACGACAAGGTGTTGTAACTTTTGTTACAAGTAAAAATATTGTAACAGATAGCGTAGACGTTGTAACTTTTATCACAACTAAATTTTGTAACATTTGCGGTAAGATTGTAACATTTAGAACACAAATTGTAACGTTTACGGACGGCTACAACAGATAGCGACGTTGTAACAAATGGGGGTTCCTGCAGTCATCCCTATATAACGACATTGTAAATAAAGATATCCCGCCAGGTTATATTCTCTAATAAACAAGGCAGCATTGATAGGTAATATAAGCGTAACACATACATGATCATGTATATGAATATAAAATACAAAGCCTAGAAAGCTGCAAGGCAAGTACTCAATGACATGGCAGAAGCCAGAGCGACAAGAGAACACACCGTTAAGGGTACGACAAGACAAGATGTATGACAAACATCAAAGGCTAACGCCCTTTGAAGATTTAGGTAGACATCATCATAGAGTCCACAATTTGTACTGTCATCGCACAATCAAGAGGAAAGCATAGTGGCGAACTGTAAATATGTCAACCACTAAACAGTGTGTTGCAAAATGATAGGGTCATAATCTCTTTTGATAAAATGTTAACAAGTTTAATAAAGATTGTATTAAAGTGATTATTTCCAAGGATCTTACGAAGTTTGTAATCACATCACCATATAAGTCAGGTTGTAATAGTCTTTGTCGTATAAGATTTCTTAAATTACTTTTATATTTTAAAAGTAGATCACTTTTATATTTTAAAAGTAGATCATGGTTATGGTAATACAAATTTGCAAAGTTTTTTTTCGAAGTTTATGATAACGGTAGCACTGCTGGAGTAGCTTCTTAGTTATACAACTACATGTATTACGAATATTTAAGTCCTCAACATGACTACAAGCTCCAGAAAAAACGAATAGGTTGAGAGACAAAGACTCCATAAGAAGTACCTCGGGGAATATAATATCCCCATCTAAGTGGGGATAATTAACAACATCAAAATTGAAATGATCTCTCTTGTCACAGATTTTACTAATTATTTCACCATTTTCAATAGGGAGATGTAACTCAAGAAAAGAATTGACAGTATCAGAAATGTTAGTTTTGTTAAGTTGAAGATCTTTGTGATAGATAGTATTAACCATAGTAGAAAGGAAATGATTGGCAATGTTCAATATGTCATCGAAATACCGAAAGGTTGCATTAAAGGCTGCAATGAAATCTGCCTATGTATCAGGTGAAAGACTCAGCGTCACATCTTTTTCATAGCAATACAATAACAAATCTGGGACAGTTCGTACAATTTGTCTATACACGGTAGTTCCATACTGACGAAGCATTATTATATGATAGAAAAATAAGTGCTTCACAAACTTCTTGGCAAGTGCACATAGTGTAATTATCTAAACTGCCGTTAGTAAAAAACGCTTTAATGTTGTTACAGGTCAAGAATGTGTAGATTTGTCTCTAGCCAAAGCTTTTTTGAATGAAAGCAATAAGTTTGGCTTTGATAGGGTGATGGGGTAAGGTTGTATGTAGTGTTAAAAAGTCATATAAGTACTTACTGAAGATACTTGACGTTTATAGCAACTTTTACGTCTCACAACACAGTTAATTTTACATAGCTCTGCATATGTAGCAGGACCCTTCTGGACCACTGTAGAACTTAATGAATTTTCTTAAAAATATTTTCTTTGTGAAACTTGATGTCTGTTGCACGAAATATCCAACAAAAAACACGGGGTTGACCAATTTGCTTTTTTTTAATATCAATAGTTTGAAGAGACCCTCTTGAATTTGTCCATTTCACTGACATTTTCAAATGTATCAGATTCTCAGATCTGGGCTCAGAAACATTCAGGCATATCCTAACCTGTATGAAATCATCAGCTTGTCCCATTCTTGTCACCTGCAACAAAAAAAGAGAAAATATTTGCACATTTTAAGAAATAAGCAAAAACCGAATAACACAGATCTTTTTTTAAGCTCCAGAAAGTTCTACCGTGACTGGCAAGGGAAATAACTGTTTAGTGAGACCTTTAGCAAGAACGTCTCTTAACATTTTAATTGACCAGAATAAATTAATCCCAGAAGCTTTAGCACAATATTGTTTGACGTGATCTTTAACGACAGTAAGACAAGAAGTTAAACACGAAGAAGCGAGTGGACATATAAATGAAGATGTGCAAGGACACATTTCTCCATCGGGAACATAATTGCAGCAAGGATCTCGGCAGAGCATTATCACCAGTTGTAGTTCTAAAACATCGGGTGAGATTTCCCTATCTCGCATGGATACTCTTGATGGATTCTTATAATCTTTTGCAGCGGAAGAAAGAGCTCATTTTGTATTTGGTTAGTGCGGTTTAGTTCAACAAAATTCGTTAAATATACTGAACCAAACAGCTAACGCACCGGTACATACCTTTAATATCTCAAAAATAACAATCAATAAATCAAAACAAATTTCATTCTGAACGAGACAAATATCTTGTCAATAACGACTGTAAATTAAAAAAAACACATTCAAATTACCTGTCTCTAACGGTACCAGACGGCATATAATAAGTTCATACATTAAAGGTATTGTCTACTGGTGCGTTAGCTGTTTGGTTCAGTATATATTAAGAGAGTAATGAACATAAATCATACCTGAATCAAGAGCTTTTTTGATTATTATTTGCGTTGAACTTAATCAAAAAGTAACGTTGAACGTAACTGTTGGATGTTTTGACTTCAGTTAATGTGGAAAACAGTTCTAAACTCAATCTCATTAAAATCATATCCTAATTACGGTTTAATACACTCCGCTGTAGGCCTTAATAGCGTAGAGTATCGTAGCGTGATAACGGGTCTGATTTTAATGAGATTGTTCTAAACGTCTCTAGCGAATATTACATTTATATTAATTATGATGGAAAGCTTCATGTGATCATTTGTGTACGAGTGATTGTCAAGATAGTTCCTTTCTTGTGATGTGTGGACATACAATATTCTGAGTGAGGCTGTAAAAGCAGATATACAAGTCGAACAGAAAATGTAGCTTTCACAGAACACTTTCATCCAAAAACAGGCATTAAAACAAACAAAAATTATAATGTTAATAAGCAAGGAATATGATATCACAACACACACATGGGTCGACAATAGGGCTACCAACATTGGAACGGTCCCCGTTTTTAAAGTGCAATGGAGCCATGTTCGTTTTAAGTCGGTATTCACGTCATCGCCAGGCTGTTATATATTTTGACGTGCAGTTCTAACATAGTTACATTGTTATCAGAAAGGGGGAGAATCAGTTTAATACAACATGTACCAGTGCAAAGACAAACAAAGAGTTCATCGATATATGAGGCATATCTGTGACCGGACTGCATTGCATCGACTGGTTTAAAGTTTGACGGATGGTTTGCCCTTTAATACCAGATTACTTTTATGTTGTTGGTTTTTGTGTTTTTATATTCATATATACATGAACATCTTTGTGTTATACTTATATTGTCTATTAATGCTGCCTTGCTTATCATAGGAAATAACCTTTCTTAAAAAGCATAGATACCCGTACAGCTAAACCCTATTTACTTCCCCTGAGACCTAGACTTTTGTTTCGTAATTTGATGTCGGGGAATGCAAGCTTTCAAAAACAATTTTGTTTAGTTCCTGTTGATTAAGAATCTGATTGTATGTAGTGTTGGCTCCTAGAACCATCAGAGCTGTATATAGTTTTGATGTAAACTACTGTTTTTTTTAACATTTTGGTACCAACTGTGCACCTCTCGGCGCAGATTTGTTTTTGTATTGGTATGAAAGTGATTTCAGGTTGAGTCTTTCACCAGATACTCAGATGTAATCAGATGATACTGGCAGATGTAATCAAAGACATTACTTACATACTGGTTGGCATACTGAACATTGACACTCCTTTCGTTCCAATCCTATCTATCATAAAGAACGTCAATTCAACAAAACTAGTATGTCTGATACTGCCGCATCTGTTCTCGATTTACATCTCTCAACTGAAAATAGAGAAATAATAAATAATAACAATAGAGATGATTTTAATTTTGATATTGTTAATTATCACCTCCTAGACGGGGATTTCGTTTGAGGTATATGTTTCTCAGTTTATTGGTTTAATTTCTAGAGCTTTCAGTCGAGTTGACTTAAACATTCGTAATATGTGTATAAATAAAATATTACTTTATCAGGGCTACCGTTACCATGAACTTCAAAATACGTCGCAAACTTTTATTATCGTAACTATGATCAACTTTTAAAATACAAAAGTAAGTTAGGAACTTCTGCGACAAGGTCTATCGCAACCTGATTTCTATAATGACGAAAAAAGATCGCTTCTAAACAATCGTTATTAAACGTTATTAAATGTGTTAGAAAGTTTATCAAAAGAGGTCATGACCCTATCTTCAATCTCCTCATGTCTTGCCCTTAATACTCGAGTCTCTTGTTGCTATGACTCTGCCAAGTCTTTGAGCACTTTCTCTGTGGATTTCCATGCTTTTTAATATATATTTATAATTTATCAAGTAACTTACAGTGTGGGAGTGGAATAACACCATTCTATATTTTCGAGATACCACTAGTTATATAAGTATGCAAATAAGCCTAGTATGCGCTGTCAAAACAAGTGATAATGACTATGATCCAATTTCAAAGCGTGTTAAAGCAACAGGCAAAATGCAATAAAAGTCGATATTTGAGTTATGTGATAAATAGAATCTAACATTCGTTCTCATTCATTATTGAATTTATTAAACTCGCTAGCAAAAATGATATAATGCGAGGCTCTTCATTATATCATTTTACCAACTCGTTTAATACATTCAATAATGAATGAGTACTCATGAAAGATCCTCTGTATATATACATGCTCATCTTTGTGTTACTGCTACCTAGTGTGATGTTGTTTTTTGTTTTTTTGTATTTAGCCTGTTGGGAATTACGCTGTCCAGTATTACTGGGATGACAGTAGGGTAAGAGTGAAGTTTGGTGCGCCCTATAACCTGGTTTAAAGGGACACATGGCAATCTTGAATTTTTAAAAACTAGCGGCGTCCCGTTAGTTTTTCTACAAAAATTGCATTTGTTCAATCATTAATGTTTATCATAAGAATTGTAGCAAGCCATTTGTATTTGCATATTATTAATTTCTGATATTATTGCACTAATAATACTTTAAAACTTATAGTATAATAACACGAAATAGTGAATACTTAAAATTTGATTTATTTAAATGTCACCAGGGTAAAGGTAAAAATGATACTGGATATACAAATCGAGACACCCATTTCAAATACTTCAAGATTGCCGTGTGTCCCTTTAAATCCCCACCTGCATGTTTGCCACTGATCGTTCCAATGCGGTAGTCCTGTTGTCAACCCTTTATGTTTGTTGTGTCGCATATTGGTATTTATCCTTGTAATTACTGTTACCTGTATCTCAATGTTTACATGTTGCATGTTTATTATTGATTTGGCCTTGAAGAACAGTTACAATTAGTATAGATGTAAACATGTTTACCATGTATGCAAATTCATTTATGATGAATTTGGACTGTTCTCATTGGACTGTTTTAGTGGGGAAGCTTTTGGAACAATCTTTGACAGTATATAAACAGAGTCTAGTAGGAGAAGCTCAGCAGTTCAGAACATAAGTATTCAGTAAAAAAATAATTTTGAATTGGATGTTTTTAAAATTATAAAATAATTATATTTGTGATTTACTTATTATTGTGCTCATTCATAATAACAGTGAAAATGGATATTTGGACTAGAAAAATTGGAAATTAATTTAGACTGAAAGGACAATTAATATTTGGATTAAAGAGACACTTACTGTTTTGGATTAAAGAGACACTTGCTAATGTGAATTAAAGGAACAGTGGATAATTTTATTTGGACTTAATTCAAAAATTGGATATTAATGAAAAACTGGATTTGTGTATTCTGTAAGTGAATATTTTATGTAAATAAATTTGTAATTATATATTTGTGTTGCTGGTTTTGTTTCTTTTTTCGTTACATTTAAAACTTGTAACATTATTTATTTTTATTGGTTGACTGCTTTTTAGATGCTACATTTCCTGCTCGACTTGTATACGTATATTTCGTGTACACTAAGAAAGTTAGCATAAAGGTACAAGTAGGACTGGAGCGTACCACACCCTTTGAGGATTTGAGAGATATACGAGGTACCCACCACCTTTACAGGATGTTGACAAATCGTTTGCTATTATCCGAGCGTGGTGATCAAAAGAACGACGCAAATAAGCAAAACTGTCAAGTTATTTCGCTACATCGTAATATCCCGCGTCGTCTCTTCTTCGCGTATTTTCTTTGCCCTTCGAGTAGTTTCTTTGCCCTTCGCGTCTTCTCTGCTTCGAATGTTTTCGTTCCACGTCTGACAATGAGAACAGTTGAGAATTACGCGCGTTTCTTTTGATTACTTCTAAGCGTGATTTCTATATTTATTTCTATATTTATAACTAACAAAACAACAGAAGAAGCGAAGGAACAAAATAAAGTAAACGTGCAGTGTCTCGTCCCTGGTTGTAATTCTGACCCATTGGGTGAGATGTTCCTATATGACATAGATACACATGCTGCATTCTTACAATGTTTTTGCGGCAGTGGAAAGAGCTCACTTTCATTTCAACAAAATTCGTAACATATTAAGGAAGTTATGCCTGAAACGAGGGCTTTGTTGGCGGTTCTAAATAACACTTGTTAATGCGTCGTTTAAACACCATTCATTTGTTTCAGCAGTGTGTGTATCTATTCGCGATAAAGGCAGTGGGGTGTTGATCAAGTCTTATTTTATGTTTTTCAGTGAATTATATAATTTTCTCGGTAAAATAAAATTGATTATCTCACTATTTCAAACAGTGAACATTACCATACATTAATAATGTTCACTGTTGTTGGACATACTTTTTTCTGTAGTGATTACCTCCCTTCACAAATTGTTATTACTACCTCCCTTTGCTGTTAGTTGTATGTTTGCCGTGATAACAAAATTTGTCATAGCTTTTTGCATAAACTTTGATGTTTATTTTACGGGAAATATGTTTACACGAATAAAAAAGTAGAACTGTTTTATGTCTTGTCTTAACTACAATCGTGAATTGTCATTCTTCGGGATCACACCTCGTGTGTGTATCGTAGCCTAAATCATCTGCGACGCTTGCTTGTTTTCGAGACAAACGTCTAGAACTGTTCTTCTAAAACAGGTTTGATGCGGCAGTCATTTTACCGCGATTCTAGTATCTTTTCTGAATGGCTGATTCAGACGCACCTTCTATCCAAGATATACAGAACGACAGAAAGACAATAAATTAATAAATAAACAAAGAGGGAGACGTCATCAGTATATCAGTATATCGACGAACTAAATGCGGATGGTCAAATATACTTTAATAAATAAAAAACTAAAAAAGAACTAAAAAAAATACGGTCATGTGTTTCCGGTTTCAAATTTGTTTCGGCAATCGTAAAAGCTCGGCCAATCCCGTCGTTCTTCGGGATCCTAATGCGAAGCAGTATACGAGATGTTGCAACTGGCACAAAGGGTTAAGACGTTTGTATTTACAGTTAAGACTAGTGTATGTCGACGCTTCGGTATGTTCGAAATCTTGACATTTTTTAGCCGGAAGGCAACGGGGCAGAAATTAGAGCGCTGTTGCTTAGCCGCTACTATATAAACAATATAGCCGTTAAACAAACGTGTTGATGTATGTTGCGTTGCACTGATTAAGGTTTATCACTGATTCCATGTAAATAATATATAGCTGAAGCTATCGGCTAAATGACATTGCAAAACGTTGATGATAACTTTGATTTTGAATGCAAATTCGTTTATAACGGGAATCTAAGGCGCGTCATGCCAGGATGAGATAGACAATATGGAAGTGTACGAGATGTTGCGAATGGTATTAACTAATGATCTGTAGAGAAGCGGTTATACAATTGGGGCTGCCAGTGGGGAATAAAACATGTTGAATAAATCATGGGAATAATTAAAACATGTGAACTAGACACAAACACATTTCAACTGTTGATGAAAGCATACAATAAAAAAAATAAAAAAATATTTCAGCGGAAAATGTACGCCACTCGTGAGAATTTTTTTCTTTAGCTCACTCGGTGAAATAAAGTTGCATCTTCCACTGAAAAAGCAAACACATATTCTCTATGTAATATAAAGTATCTGGTCTCAGCGAGTTGGTTTATTTAAACACGAAGTTTGTATATAACCAACGAGCTGAAACAGACTCTGTATGTTTTGTATCATGGTGTACTTAGTGACCCTGTCCGTACTCTAAATTCCATTTATCGGAAGTTAGAGTATGGTAAATCGCCGCCCATTTGTGTATCCTGAATTAACGGATTTAATGCTATGGATTGCCTTTGAATTTCACCGACCATACTACAATAGATTTTTGTATTTAAAATAAAGCGTCGAAGATGATCAAGACTAGATGTCTTGTAGACCGAAAGGAGGCGTGGTGTTATAACTACGGAACCACTGTAAGAGCCGAGTTGTCATTAAAGTAAGAATGTAAAGCGCCGTCGTAAAAGGAGATTTCAGACAGTAAAAGTAGTATGAAAGGAGAAACCATTAACGTATCTAACCCTTTCACCGCCAAATTTCAAATGTCGTCTGCTAAAATTTGAAGTAAAACCTTCCGGGAATATTTTATATATAAACTGTTATGGAGCGCATTCTTACTGAGTGGCGAACAGTGTTAAACCTAATCAGCCTGCACATTATGTGCAGACTGATCCGGGTCTAAACTGGTCGTAAAATCAATGTTTTCGACTGTGGCAGCGAAAGGGCTAAGCATAGATCCAGGCCCCTTCCATAGTAAAGTGAGGATGTTGACAACCAAACCTCATTCGAATTCTGGGAAACTTACTTTATCATGCAAATAAACATATCTGCTATTAAACACCAACAAGGAAATGGGGGTTGAATATCTTCTATGAAAGATTTCTTCAGCTGTACTAACATCGGGTCAAAGGTAAACACTATTTTTACCCCTTTCTACTTTCCCTTTTCAAATGTATACCTAACACTGTCAAACGCATAATGAACGGCGTTTCCAAATATCAAAAATGTCCAGATAACAGTTACAGCCAAACAAAACAAAAACACTGGAAACTGCAATAAAAACAGTTTTTAAAGAAAAGAAACAAGATAAGCACTCTGTAATACATAGCACTAGGCAAGCACATCCGGCTGATTTAGTGAAGATAAACATATTGCACTATATGACATGTTTAAAGTCAAAATGATACTGAATTGATAAAAACTTCAATGCCTTATCGTCTGTTTAAAAGGGAAGATCATATCTGAAACTTCCTCATTGCTACCAGTTAGATAACTGTTTTATTCCTTTCTTTAAACTACTAGGAAATATAAAGTCACTGGATTGGAAAATCTTCGCTGAATAAAACACGCGAGCTTTTAAGTTGACATTTCTCCGATGTATTGACAAACTGTTTATATGGGTCAGATTTCTTGACACTCTCAACAATTTTAGAAAAGACGTACTCATTATGTCATGTAGCAGACGTTATACTCGAAACACAATACGCGTGGTACTCAATACGAAACTATCGCGTTTCTTAATATATTTCATGGGCTGTATGTTCGCTCGCCTCCGTCCACGTGTTAGTGTGTTGAAACGTTCTATATTATTAAAAGAAATGACCTTTCCCTCGTGATATTTTGTTTATACTTTGGCTAAATTAACGATATTCCGTTAAAAATGGATGTTGCTAAACCCGACACGAGCGTGTTGTTTTAATGCTAAAATTCTTTTGTCTGATATTTTAATAATAAAATACACAACCGATAAAACTCTTAAGGTAATACAGGTAAAAGTGCTCATCATTATGGTATCTGTAAACAAGAGACCTAAGAGGGCCTGTGGACGCTCTACTGGCTAAATTGACTCTTATATCTAGGGTTGTCAACATACAATTCCTGTCAGTACTTCTTTTCAACTAGAAGGTTCTATCGACTAGAAGGCCTATTATAAAAGCCCTATTATAAAAAATCCAGGTTTTTGATTTCGCCAACACCAATGTCAGTCCCAAAATATATTTAATTAATGTCATTAACAGTGGGGCATGTCGTAACGTAGACCGGACGTGACCTATATTTCGTCGAAAGTAGGTCACAGCAATCCGATTTTTTGCACATGATGTTAGATGCAAATACATAACATTCTGGTGAAGTTTGGTAAAATTCCTATGAGAAAAAGCAAGATACGCATGTCTTAGCAGAGACCGGACATGACCTATATTTCGTCAAAGTAGATCACAGCGACATGAAATTTTGCACATGACGTTAGATGCATATAAGGAATATTCTGATGAAGTTTGATTTAAATCCTGGAAGAGAGAAGCCCAGATAAGTATGTCGTAGCGGAGACCGTACGTGACCTATATTGTTTTTAGAAAAGTAGATCACAGCGACCAGAATTCTGCACATGATGTTAGATGCATATAAGGAACATGCTGGTGAAGTTTGGTGAAAATGCTACGAAAAAGTAGCAAGATACGCATGTCGTAGTGAAGAGCGGACGTGACCTATATTTCATCGAAACAGGTAGGTTTGTTTTCTCCATAACTTTCTTAATAGTTAAGAACTTTATTCAAATAAAGCGCACACACCCTTACAATGTGTACTCTTTCTTCCGCCTCAACAGTAATTTCTGAGATATGCCCTCCCAAAATGCACATGGTCATATATTTATTTCGTTTATTTTGGGAGAGCTAATCTCAGAAAGTACTAGTTACTCGATTTACCTTTTGCGACGGAGGCAATAGCTTTGGAGGGGTATGTTCACTTTAGTTGAACAAAATTCGATAAATACATTCTTTATTATTGGTATTACTATTGCTGATTAGTCATGTATTATGATGTGTTAAGATTTGTAAATGCTACTTGAAATCTGCCTAAGTGTTTGTCGCACCTTTAAATTATCAATTTGAATTGTTGCGTTATTTAATGTAAATTAATTTCTTGGTCATGTTATTGTCCCCATGTCGGATATTTCTTTAATAATTTTGATTACATTACATTTTCGTTTGTGACAACTGTTACACAAATGATGTACGGTACGGCACGGATTCTATTTATTATCCAAATACATCCGATATATATATCTATTTCATGTATGCATACTAATTGTTATAATATATGATATAAATAAATTAATGAACATTATCGTTTGTCGTTGTATACATCCTTCATACATTGAAAATATATCGATAATCTCATGGATATACAGGTGTATGTAGATCTATGATAATCTCTATTAGATTCGTTACTAAACTATTCATTGCTACTTTCGGTATTCCCCGTACTACGCACCTGGTATTTTCGTTATAGTTCGGAATCTATGGCACGGTACGGCTTTTACCCCCAACCTCATGTAGACGCTTGTTTTATAAGACCTGAGCATTAATTTGTACAGGATCAAATCCCTTCATAAACAGCGTATTACTGAAACTTAAGTTAAAATCACCTAACGCTTCATTTTCATATTTATCAATATTTTGTCAATATACGGATCCTTTGTCCATTTACAGCCTTGCAAATGGTACTACTTTCATCGCACTGTAATCTGGTGATCTTTGGTTTCCAGTAAAAAATCGTTGTTCGCCAGATTTCCCACTACATAGGACAGTTGCCTGACGGCACCGTCCAAAAATGGGGTGGTCTGCCTCTACCACAAGAAAACAATCGACCGTTATTTATGGCCTAACATGCGCTGAAAAATGATGTAAAATACCATTCAAACAAACAAACATACTCCTAGTTATACCAGCTATGTTGTTCTTGGCGAATGTTGCGAACAAGTACTAGAATATTCTTCACATAATGCGTGCCATCATCCCATTGTACGCATACACTGAAGGGAATAGTCGCGATGAGAAGAGATGAAAAGAGCAGAGAAGAGCAGAGAAAAAGAGAAGAGAAGAGAAGAGAAGAGAAGAGAAGAGAAGGAAAAGAGAAGACATCTTCACTGAATAGCACTTTGTTAGAGTACTTAAAGAAGATATGTCAGGGTTAAAGAAAATATATCTAGAAGAATGTACACTTTAAATTTTAAGAATGTTTCAATTCATGATAAAAAGAATGTCGTTTCATTCAAAGTATGGTGTTAGCCATGCGTTATTCAGTTCTAGAATTCGCCATATACTTTGAATAGAATATGGCGTTAAACGTGTTAAAAGTGATTAACCTAGGAGGGCATATAGCATTGTGGAGAATTACCTTGTAAATAAGAGATCATTTTAAGGTCCATTTATTACACCCTTTGGAAATGAAAATAATTTATCTTCTTCTTTTCTTTTTGGTCAATTTAAATCGGACCACTAGTCTTGATCATCTGTGACGCTTGCTTTTTTTTTTTTAAAGATAAATGTCTGCAACTTTCTTCTAACATTTTTTTGAAGTAGCAGCCATTTTACCGAAGTGCTGGTATCGTTTCTTATTGGCTGATACATACACACCAGACAGAACGACGATGAACTATTTCATGAATTAATAAACAAAAAATGTTGGACATCGACGAACAAAATGTGGATATTCAAAACATACTATAAGAAAAAATAAAAATACGACATGCGGTTCCGGTTTAAAAAATGTTATGCACAAAGGATTAAGACGTCTGTACATACCTGATGCACCCTATTTAATACTATTGATTAACACTAGACATAAATCAACGTTTGAATTAAATGTGTTTGCTTTACAAGATAAATAGATCGCGCTAAGTACATTTAGGTGCATTTTAAAGAAATTTGTGTTACACTCGCGAAATACGCAAACGGATGGTAAAAGAATATTGTTATGAAATACTACGCAACAGTTTATCCTCATAAATAAATTATTGGAAGATTAATATTTTCCGTTGAGACTGTATATAGAACATCAAATGATGTACGAAATATGCTTACTGTCAATACTGGGAAAAACAAAGATGTTTTGCATAAGAAGTGGAAAGCCGATTTATATGCGTTCATTAGGTTACAACTGAGACCGACAATTTTTCTTTTCTTTTTTTTTCTCAAATAAGTAACTCACATTATGACCTTATAATTCTAGGCGAGTTAACTCGTGAACATTGTCCACACGTTAAGCTTACTTGATTTGCTGTTTAGGTTACCAGTAATAACGTTTACAGCCGCATCATAGTAGCGTCTCCGTGGCCGAGGGGTTAACTACGTGAGTTGTAAACCTTCTCCCTCTCACCGCTGCTGGTTCGAATCCCATTGGGAGCTCGACCTGTCATTGAGGATGTGTCGATGCTTACGGATGGCTTGAGGTGTACAGTACTGGTTCTGCCCAGGAAAAAGGGGTGGTCTGCCTTCACCACAAAATAATCGACCGTCATATATAACCTTACATGTGTTGAAAATGACGTAAAACATCACACAAACAAACGCGAAATAGAAAAAGAGGAGAGAGTGAGAGAAGAGACAGAGAGAGAGACAGAGACAGAGAGACAGGGATACAGACAGACACAGACAGATACAGACAGACAGACAGACAGTCACAGGCAGACAAGACAGACAGAAAAAGCCAGGATCACGCTTTACATCCCTCTGGTTCTTTTCCATGCACGGATTTAGATTAGCCAATGCACGACACGAAGCAATGGGAGTGAGTCAGTTGCGATAGGCTCATACGCAACAGTCAACAACCGTGTGTTGAGCACAAATCCTCTCTCCTAAGAGGCAAACACTCTACCACGTGGCCACGAAGGCTTAATGCTATACATCGAAGCTAAACAATCATTGTACAACGGCTATTTTATTATGTGATCAATTTTAATTCTATATTTGATAGTATGGAAGGATTCATTTTATGTCGTTTACTACGCGTTAAACACAAAATCAAAAACAAAAGAAATAAATGAACTTCAATATTATGTTTTACTCCTAAATATGCATCTTATTTAAAAACAATTTGTTTTATTCATGATTAATTAATACATATATAAACCAGCATACCTGTGAAAATATGTTTATTTAAAATCCGTTTGTTACCTTGACATGAAAAGAATTTATTCATGTGTCATAATGTGTAAACGATACGAATGCGCATCTGCAATTCGCGTTTCATGTGGGCGAGCTATTGTACATGAATATATTTACAAAGAATAAAGATAATACATGTAATATGGACAGCATTTAAAGTCATTCAGTCATATGTAGACATTGAAACAGTCATATGTTTGACGCGTCCTTTATAACTAAGATTATATTGCGAATGAATGAAAACGCGTCGAAATGTGCACCAGTTACATCGTATGCTGTGCATGCTATGCAGTGATATTATCGATGTTTTCTGCGCATGCGTTCACAGCTGATTGTGGCGGGAATTTTGAACTTTGATTAAAGATTTCAACTAGACTGATGCCGTGTGTTCGACGTTTGATTAGATTGTTTAATAACAGGTTTATTTTGCTAATAAAACTCAATGAAATTTAATTGAGCGCAATTTATTGGTCCATTATGATTTATTTTCGTTGTTTTCCTATCAATGAGCAGCATATTGCAGCGGTTGCAAGGTTACCACCGTATAGCAGAACATTATACAGAAAAGTCTCTGTAATTCAGCACCTGGTTCATTTTTTCCCATTTGTTTCAAAGAATTTAAACTTCAATATTCCCATCCATTAAATTGTAAATGTAATTGAGAGGGGAATTGATGCATTAATCACCTAGGAACGGAAAGGGAGGCCGCCTTGCAGTCTCCACCTGCAGGAAAAAAAGGAGCTATATTGTTGATTCCGTACGCATTCGAGAAGCAAATTTGTTAACCTACGATGCTTTTTATGCGACCACTTAATGCTACATGGTGCGACTGATTACAATTCAAACGGATATCGCCAGTGATAAGGATCACTGTGCTGAACCGTCTTGCTTTGCACACGTGTTGCTCAATGCAATCAGTTTATATAACCTCTTAACACTCAGGATTTTTGTTCGAGTTGTGTTCGGTGATAAGTAACAATGCTGAAAGTGCTAGAGTCTCCAGCTCACACTGTTATTTTTCACTGATAAACAACACCCATCTGTCTGGTGGGATTGTATTGAAGTTGAGGGCTTGTCGTCTGCCGTCCGGCGTTCGCAGCGCCACCATGTGACAAGTACCTCTCGTTGTGCGGTATCTCGCGAAATCGCAATTTTCATCAACTGCTCACTAAACGTGCATTGTTTCTTGCATTAAAAAAAAGGAAGCAAATATGACAACCTGTGCGTACCTTTTCGCCAACAAAAACATGATTTAATAGCATGATGAAATTACATTAATTCTCGTGCATGGTACACTTGAATGAATTGGCGACCAGCAAGACCATATGCCAGCAAAAGCTTCAGACAGTTTTGCGTAGTCGTCACATTGTTCACCCCATTGGTGCAAATTATATGATTTATGGTGATATAATACGAATGCATACGTTTTGAAATTCATATTACTAAATTTGATTTCAGAAAAAAAAGATGATTGAGCTTGGAAAAGAGTGAACACCATATGTGCTTTTATGGCAACACCATCCATGACGTGCAGTAATAGAGCCAAAACCATGTGAAAGACGTTTAAGTTGAAGAACCCGACTTCCTGTAAAACGCTCCATAACAGCGTGTGTGCCTTTGTACGCAAGATCCAATGTGTGCATGCAAATTCATCGCTTGATTTGAGAGTGTACAAACATTAAGAAATAGTATCGTCTAAACGCTCTCTAAATATACCGTACAGACGTAGCTATCAATATACCGTACAGACGTAGCTATCAATATACCGTACAGACGTAGCTATCAAGCACGACACTGTTCGTAATGTCTCAAACGTGTTTGTTTCGCACGTAGCTGTTCAATATATCACATCGTCTGGTTTCTCTCTAGTCGATAGAACCAGTTGGAGAGATAAACAAAAAAGAGCAATAATCGTGTATACATAGAGCAATGGTGCTGTTTTATGAAATTAAACTAATACGTTTGATTTGCCTACTCTTGTTGTCGTTTAATGTTAATACGCCGTTAGTTTCCTCCCTTGTTTCTTGTAACGCCATTTGCTTTTTACAAAACGGTGAAAAGTCGACGTACGATTTGTTTTTAGACATTGACTACATTATAATTATGATCATTAGGTTTGCAAAAATGTTGTCTCGCATGTCATATTGTGCTGATTGTTTTCTAGATTGTATCGTCCAATACATAGACGATATATATGTTAGTTTGGAGTGAATATATGATTTATTTTCATCAGGGCTTTATATTCATATAATGAAGCCCTGTTTTCATCAAAAAGCGAGAAAACTTTTTGTGGGAGCTTTATATTTTTAGTGCTAGTGGTGGAGGCTGACCATCCACTTATTCCTAGGTAAAACCAGTACTGTACACCTCCCACCATCCGTAAGAATCGACACTTTCACACTTACAAAGCGAGCTCCCAGTGGGTTTCAAAATCGCATCGGTGGGAAGAGAGCGTCGTCTTTACCACTCGACCACGGAATTGCTTCGTTTTCGGAAAAAAATAATACTACACAATCATCGAAGAAAATGCCACAGCATGTTTTCAATGCACGTCTGAAAATCGTAGAAGTGGGTAGATTGGTGCTTTTAGAGAGAGTTCGAGGAACGGGAGGCGTGGTTATGTGGTGTGTGGGTGAAGCGGTGGGTGGGTGGGTGGGAGGCGTATTTTGATGACATTGGGTATTGGGATTTTATTGTCTAAAACATGGTTGTTAAGCGAGTACAGCCTGCACTATTGAAAAAGGTATTGTAATGGACCTGTAAGGGGATCCTTTGTTTTGGCAAAAGCGATAATTTTAGGCATTTGTTTATCGGTTTAACGTCGTTTTTCGCAACCTAATAACCTCATAACCTTTGGTCGCTAATTACAGTCCGAGTGGCTATAAGTCTTTGCAAATTTGCATTTGGAAAAAAACGTCGCACAGTACTACACTTTAGTTGTATTTGTTTGGTGTTTATCGTCATTTTAGGACAACATTTTGTGTTGGAGGCAGACTACACATTTATTCATGGACAGAACCAGTACTGTATAACCTTCCGCCATCTGTAAGAATCGACACCTTCTCACTTACCAAGTTACACGTTAGCAACGTGTTGATACTTTAAGCGATACTTTTAGCAATTAAGGAAACGAAAAAGATGTTTCACGGAACACTTGTGTCGCCTGCCGTGTGCTTATGTTAACAAGTACAATAAAAGACGTTAAAGTTTATGAAAAGAGGTACAAATATGCATTGGAAAATTAGTAAGGAAGAACTGTATATACTGTTTCATGACCATAGGTCAATATTTTGCCAAGTTATGAGGTTAGGTTGCAGGTTAAAGTTTCATGAATAGGGGCATATCTCTGCCAAAATGAAAGTCAGCGATATTGGACCGGTGTAACAACATTCATATAGCTTTCAGTTGACAAACAACCGCTTGTAGAAACTTTTGAGAATGTGTTTGCTAATTTTGGAAAAGCGCTTTTACTCAATTCAACCCTTTTCTTTTGACAATCTTCTAGCCCCTTCATGCCATTTTCCATGCGACTGTCAGCACTTTCAAGCATTCCCTGAGCTACCTGAGTTTCTATTTCATTTTGGGCTTTCAATGCTTGGTTCAGTTTAGTTGTACATTGCTTCAGCAGCTCATCGGCGCTTTTAAGCATGTCAGTGAACGAACTGTTTTTCTTCAGCTTTATGGGCTTTCTCCTGACTATAAAGACTTTCATTCAACCTATCCATGTGTTCCTTTTTCTTCTTTTTTGATCTCTTCTTCCCTTCGCTTCTCCTCATGTTCTCTTTTACTCTTTTCTGTTTCTTCATGTTCCTTCCTGATCCTTTCAAGTTAAGCTTGTTTGGTTTGCTTAGCCATTCTTAGTTGCCTGTTTGAAATACTCCTGTTAGCTGTTATGCACTTCTTTTAACTGATTAACTTCAACTTTGGCCAATCTCAGCCCATTAATGGTATGAATACTCAATCCTGTTCTTTCAGGTGTTACAGTGTTCTTGTTATCTGACAAGGACCTTTCAACATCAGCATTTCCATGAGCTAATGTCAGGATAGACTTAACCAGCTTAGGCAAGATGAGATACCTTTGCTGTCCACGCTTTGTTTTTTGATCAAGTACTTTGAAATAGTAGGAATCAACACGCTTGTACTCTCCATCTGAGTCCATTGCCCAATCATCAGGAATCTCAGAGGTTCTGTAGTCAAACCATTCATCTTTCAGTTAAGCAAGTTCTTCTTGTTGCACCTGGGTCGGCATCTTCTGCGAAACATTGCATTTGATCTCTCGTCATAAGTTTGAAGAAGTCGGTGTAAAAAGGCTACTTCTTTCAGAAGCTCATTCTTGAATGGGAGGAGATGTCCTTTCAAATATTCTGTTACAGCTACTTAAGATGTTACACTATGTTAGAATGCCCTTAATGACTGAATGCTGCGGGTCTTTTGGAAGCTTTGACAACATACGCCTTGCATTGGGACCTACTTCTGCCTCTTTGTCTGATAATTGGTTCTTTACATTCTTGCAATCAATCTCAGCCAATCTTGCACCAGTTTTGTCACCAATGACTTCTACTTTGAGAAATCTTCCCATGACAGTCCGTAGAAGAGTTGCGCACTCATCTAGTAAAATGTAGATAATGGGCCCCTTTGACTGGAACATAGTCAAAAACCTCTGAAACACAGGAGTTATTGATAGTAGGAATCTTCTGATCTGTTATGCTCTTGCCTATTCTCCTATATCGTTCATTCTGCTCTAGATTGATTTTCTCACCTTTACCTTTCATTGACTTTGGAAGCAGCTCAGTGAAGTATTTGACACAAACATTCCATTTTTCCAGCACCCTCTCCATGGCTGGAAGAAGAGTCAGACATCGACTTGGAACATGTCTAAGGAAGAGAGTCTCATCCATGTCATATTAAATTTGGAGATCACTGAAATCTTCTCATCTAACCGGTTGTTGCTTGAAGAAGTGGAACAGGTCAAAGGTCACGCATTCAGCGTCGCCCCCATAGCAGTCCACCCTTTTCTGAAAGCATTGTGTGCAACATGAAGATTGCAAGGACTAAATTCGAGGAGACCAGGATGTCCTTTTCTTTGAAGGGTCTCATTTACTTTTCTGCAAACTGACTTGTTGACATTAGGTCCATATGTAGACAGACTTATCAAATTCTTCAATGGTAACTTCTGCTCTTCATCTTCTAATTCTAAGATGGCATTGCTGACAATGTCAGAAGTAGCCTGTCCAAAGTGGAAAGCCTTGAGAAACATGACACCCACTTCCCCTTTAATTTCATTCCAGTACCTTATCAGAACATTCATCTGACGGTATTGCTGAGATGTTGTGGTTTCATCAAACATAAGATCATATCTAAAATTTCCATCTATTACCTCCTTCCGCAAATGAACCAACATAAATGGTCTCAGGGCATCTGATATGATGTATGACACTTTACTCATTGACATGGAAAATTGCTCAGCAATAGGGCACTTGAACATCCTCTCAAACAGCTTTCCAACATGATCACATGATCTGAATGAGAAATCACTTGACGCTACGTTGTAACACCATAAGAGCTCCGATTCCATTACCTGATCAGAAAAAGAAGGAGTTAAGTGTAAACTCAGTGACTTATTCTGTGTTTCATCTGATTTCTCTGATAATCTACCAGAATCTCCTTCAATACTTGAGCAGGTTCTTCAAGTCTATTTTCTACTGCCAATGTTTGTCCATGATTAAATACCCTTGGTCCAGATATTAATGTCTGTGTTTGGTTTGCTGCTCCAAATCTCACATCTGATATGCTTTTGTGGTTTGATGATTTACTATGCTGCTTTAACGGATGAATACCACTGTTACTTATACTAAATTCTTTAAAGCATAAGGTGCCATAGGCTACATTCCACTTTGATTTTACTGAACGACACCATTGTCTCATTGGCACACCATTGTCATCCAACAAGTCAAGCCATTTCTCATTCAACTTAGTTTGTCCTCCAGGCATAGTAAAAATAACTGCTCAACAATCTAGTCATTAGGCAAGTCCCTGAAAAAAATTTTGAAACACAAACTAATCTTATAGCATCAAGCAAGGATACTCCTCAAGAATATGCCCACATTCTTCTAGTTCCTAAGTAAATTAGTTTACCAAACTAAGAATATTTACACATTCCTAGGGATATATGCTCAAATTAAACTAGATGAGCATAAAGGGTCCCTCAGTTAATCGTCATTGGGAATATCTGGCTTTTATGGTCTGTCAGTCCTACCTAAATCTAGACTGTCAGCCATCCTTCTAACCACCATTCATTCAGACGTGCCTTAACCAGGACACAGCATCACTTTTTCTTCTAGGAAAGGTACTGCATGTACACACACCGACATATAAGCATAATGCAGTTGTAAGTGGGAATATCTTGGGCAGAATTGAGCAAAATACACCTTCAAAGAAATATCATCAGCTTGTTTTTTTCTTCAAAAAATAGGAAAAATATACAAACTATAGGACAATTATAAGAATATAAGAGAGTCTAAGAAACGTAGGAAAACAGTGAAAAATATAGGAAGAATATAGGAATTGGTTAACGGCCAGTGTGTGAAGTTTCAGGAACACAGGTCACATACTTTTCAAATTATGGTCAAGGTTAGGTTGCAGGTTAAAGTGTGACGGGCGGACGACAGACGACGGACAAAGTGACCCCTAAGTGTCTGACATGCTACGCAGGCGACACAATAAATGACACACAAATCCTGTAACTCGGATATGCTTTAAGCAGAATTATCTTCTTTTTCAATTTTGGAAATTTTGGAAATTCACTCTGATGGTACCTGATGCATTTGTATACATACCGGAAATGCTGACATGTTTGTTTTCCATCTGTTGCATTTTCAAATGTATTTGCTTGATGATTGAACATACCTTCTGAAAGAAAGAAAATTTAGAAACTACTGTACATATTTAATTCATTCATGCTTAAAACATTTATCAAGTACTTTATAACGTTAAAATATCTTTGAGTTTGGTATGAAATTCTACCCAATTCTCCGTACACACAATCATTTTGAGTGGTATTTTAATACTAGTATTTAGAAGTTTTCAAGTTTTTGTGTGTGTTTTTTTGCAGAATTCCAAATAAACTCTTTCTGTATTATTCGTCTGTGTAAACCCCCAAATCGGACTACAGTTTTTAAGTATAGGTGAAATAAATTATCAAACAGATCCAGTTTATGTTTTGGTTAAATACATGTAAATTTGAATAAATATACAATAAGTTTGAGAATTGCCTTTTGACCTTGACCAGCATGAATATTTTGTGCTTCAAAAAATGACCCACCGTATGTAAACACTCGTCCTTATTATGCTTTTCTTTTGTTATCAGTATCAAGGTTGCATCCATCATGATTAAAATATAAGTGTCTAGGTAATGTTCCACCTTTCCTAAAAATCATATTTCTGAGTTTTACCTTCAATTTCCAGTTCTCACTTTTCTTTTAAATGGTTCAAACAATACTGCAGTTATTCTATATGAATGACAATAGCTTCATCGTACAATAATACTTAACGTACCGACTTCTATTCCATTACGACCTTTGTTTAAAAAAGTCATTTATAAACACGTTAAACAAAAATGAAAACAAACGTTTGCCCTGACGTACACCCAGTACATAAGTGTATTCAACACTCCGTTCATTACAATAATTCACTCCTGCTTTTACACAATCGTATATTGATTATTCAAAGTTAAAAAGTTTGCCTTTTAGTCTGAACTGTATTAGTTTATGCCATAAATAATATGTTACCACATATACAAAGGCTTAATTAAAGCGCAGTAAAGATGTCTCCCTTCATTTATCACGTGAGTTATTATATTATGTAGCATAAAATATTAATAAGGCGATACTTCTATAGATTCAACATTATCGATATTACCCTTTTTATGTAACGGAGTAATATGTTGTTCTTTGGACCATGTAATTGGAAATTAATCCAACTCAAATATCGTGTTAAATGTAGTGTGCAAGTACGGATGAAAAAAACTCAATAATTAAAAGATCAGCTGGACCAGAAAATATGTTACGTTTTAGCTGTTTAATTGCTGCTACGATTCCATGTGGGTGGGTGGGTGTTTGTGTGGGTGTGTGTGGGGTCTCAACATTAATCTCTTCGAACATAATGAATAAAAAGGAGTGTAGCGACACAGCCAATCCATATTTATTAGTGGGAGTTCTGAAACACTTGAATAAGGGTTAAATAATTATCAAAATCGGATGATAAATAAAGAAGATAGGATCATTTGAAGCTTCTGTTGAAACGGATATGAAAGCCGCCATTTTAAGAGCTATGCCATCACAGTTCTAATGCACAAATCTGGAATATTTATAAATATGAACATTTGTTGATTAAGAGGGGAAATGACAGTACTTAATGGTTATAATGCTTTATATGACCAGTAAAGGATTTTGCTTACACTTTCGGAATGCTTTAAAGGATATTTATCAATATTCCATACAAGGTAATTTTGGAACTATGACGTCACAGTTCTCAAAATGGCGGCTCCCGTATCCAGTTTAGAACAACTTTCAAATGGTCATATCTTTTTTGTTTCTCATCCGATATTTATAATTCTTTCACCTTTCTCCAAGTTTTTCAGAACTCTCAATAGAGCTTGTTTGGCAGTGTCGCTACATTCCCTTTAACTCTCTATTTGATAATGTGCATTAAACAAATAGCACATTTTCGGCTGGCGAAAAAATCTATCACCTGGGTTATTAATAGCCTTAAAGTATCTCTTAAAATCAGTCAGGGATATGTTACTTGCTTTTACATGGTTGCATCTTTTAAAATATCCCGACACAGTTTATCATTTTTAAATCTAACTTTGACTAATTCATCCGTTTTCAAACTGTAATATTCATATCTACCTTTTGGTAAAGTGTGTTTGTACTAATTTCTGTTTTTTTACCATGTTTATTATATTTGTATCACTTTTAACATTCTGTATATGTAGTAAAGAGAGCATTTCTTTTCATAGCGCTCTAAATTGTACCGTGTACTTTTGACTGTTTCTTGTAAATATTTTTTATTTTCATGAACATGCCACATGCAGAGTTGTGAATACAATCTGAGTTCATTTAAAGAACTGTCAATATCTCTGTGTTATGTACCAGATGATACAATGTGTAATGTAGCAGATGATACAATGTGTTATGTACCAGATGATACAATGTGTTATGTACCAGATGATACAATGTGTTATGTACCAGATGATACAGTGTGTTATGTACCAGATGATACAATGTGTTATGTACCAGATGATACAATGTGTTATGTACCAGATGATACAATGTGTTATGTACCAGATGATACAATGTGTTATGTACCAGATGATACAGTATCGTGTACATCGAAATGCTTCAATCCAATATAACACATCCAAAGTTAGTCAGTTGCACACATGAACAACGACCTTGATTATTAAGTTCATAAACTCGATTAAAATAGCAGTGCATTACGTTATAACAGAAAAAGCCGGAGATTCAAACGGAAAAGAACTTGTCGCTGTCACGTGAGAATTATATAATTATAAGTACTGTACAAGAATATAACCGTTACTGTATGGTTCTGGTATAAAAGGGGATGAGCCTGGCATGTTCATGCCTCTTAGGCGCCATATAACCTTTCATGTGTTGGTGCGCCTTAAAACTCAATTCAATTCAATTCAATTTTGCATAATAAGCACTGCACTGCTCCTGTTATATGAATATCCTGGAATAAGTATCTTATATATGGAGTTTAACGTTGCTTCTAACATCTTTTAGTCATTAGTCATATCACGATGGTGTCGTAGAAGTGAGCTCAATGCTCTACTATATAGTGGTGTCAGACTGGAATACCACACGTGATACCCCACCCAGTCGCGTTATATTAACAAAGGGCCGTCCGTCCAGAACCATTCTTTATATGCCGAACATTAAGCACGAGAGCTACTAGTACCGTTTTCCTGAAGTCCTAGATATGACCCGGCCGAGAATTCAACCCGCTACCTCCGGTATGCGAGACGGGCGCTAAATACCACTAAACCACAGCGCGGTATATGAGGATCATATTATAGTAAGTATTTTTTTTATTATTGTGACATGTGCATACAAGTACCCGTATATACATATATCTATAAAAACAACATAAGCACCCGGCCCAATGGGCCTATAAGTCACCAAATATAGAAAGAACATGTCTAAGTACAATAATCAGATTATAACACAATTTAAATTAGATAAACATGCTTATATTGTAATTAAACATCTTTATCAAATACATCCATGTAGATTTTAACAGGAAACACCTCATTCAAGGCATGTTCACTTGAATAATTTCCAGTATCGAAATGAACGGCTATACAAAGAGGTGTATGTAGCTTTAAACAAGTGCCAGTATATTGCCTCTTGCAAAACAAACACGACCGCAGTATCCGGTTGTTTAATGGCTTCCCAAAACTAAGTTTACGTTGCCTACAAGACAAACTTATTCAACGTTGACTTACATAAAAACTAATTGAACATTAAACGTTGACTAATCGAGAAATTAAACATTGAATCTAATTAAACATTCTAATACACTCGGGACTGGCGTGGCATGGTGAACTTGAAATCCGGAGGGACCGGATTCAAGCCTCACCGAGACAGAGTTCAGTCGGTGTGTTTTGGGTCGAGAAACACCTATAACCAGGTCCGTCGGATGGGGACTTAACCATGCGGCCCCGTTTATTATCCTCCAAGCACGTTTAAACAACATCGAAATCTATTATTAAGTAAGAGTAGGGCAGATTCCCCGAATTCTGTGTATCCGCCCCCTCTCTATGCGGTTCCTATAAATAACATATACTCTCATTCGTGTTGTATTCAGTTATATACCCTTATCTACATAATTATATATCTACGCAAGATTTCGATGTCGTGCACTATTTTCGTATTTTAAAGATGATGTTAAAATAGAATAGAACATCGTTAGCGGTGAATTATCGTGTATTATATTACTATTGGGGCTGTTCATCCCCCCCCACCCCCCACACCCACCCCACCCTCCACCCCCTTTTGGTACGCATTATTTGGGCAAATTTAGAGAGTATTCAGTACCCACGGCCAGGGTTAAAACAGTATTCAGTACTCGGGTTATCCATGTTAAATAGTATTCAGTACTCGGGTCTAAAATGAAGGAGTATATTGCAGCAGTGAGATCAATACTCAACTTGAAAGTTCTGTGCTGACACTCTGGATGTAGTTATTGAACGCCAAGCACGCCAATTCTAGTATATGTTTTTATGAAGCCTTTGGTGTGACCGACCAGGGATCGAACCCACGACCTCTACCTCTACCACCATTACAACATCGCCGAAACTAATTTACATGGAAGTTTATTAAACATCGACTAACCAATACACTAATTTAACACGGATTAACAGATACACGAATTCTTAGATTAACTAATTTACAGATGAATTAATTTACAGATGAACTAATTTACAGACGATTAACTAATTTACAGATGAACTTATATTTACAGACGAACTAAATTTACAGATTAACTAATTTACAGATTAACTAATTTACAGATGAACTAATTTACAGATTAACTTATTTACTAATATACAGATTAACTAATTTACAGATTAACTAATTTACACCCAACATTTGTAAAAGTATATTGTTCTCTAAATGTAACCCCAAAACGTAGTTTATTTTCATAATGAATAAGGACATTATTGAAACTGCATCTGAGAGGTTGCATATCGTAACATGTGTTATATATTAACACGAATTTTTGGTGCAACTAACCAACTGCGTCTTGGTTATGGCGTCGTCTACAATTTGTCTACTGACCTGAAGGATCAGGATTTTAGCCCCAAAGCTGGCAAAAAAAACGTTTGAATGTACTATTTAATCATATTATGTTATCGCATGTGACTATGTTAAGAAATCTTACAGCTCTCGTCCAAATCAATTAATAAGTAGGATTTACGATGTGAATGTTAACAAGGTCAATGTCTTTGATGAAGAACTACATGATAATTATGTTTTGTAATCTGCACATACATGTATAATGTCGCTATCCATTTCTACTGAAGCCTGTTTGTTTTGGAGTGAATAACATATTTTATTTCATCGAGAAGTGAGAAAACTTATGGGTTAAAATATAAACGTGTTCTCACTTCGAGATGAAATAAGTATGTTATTCAAGACAAAACAACACATTTTCTTTTTATTTTATGATTTTACAAACAATTATTTAAGCAATTTCAGTAATTAAACCGTTTCATACATTTTTTTTCCTCCGACTAAAAAAACAACAAGTCCAAATATGTTTTATTTATACTCAAATAGAACATTTTTTATATAGGCAGTCATTTCCTTATAATTACAAACTGCAAACAATACACATATTTATTGCATTCTGGTTGGGTAGTCATTCTTAAAAGTGTCTTGTTATTTCTCAATAACACATCAAAATAAAATAGTTCCAGTTGCTCAGGCGCAGTCAAAAATGGAAGCCAAACATTTTATTTGAGCGGCGAAAGGGGTTCGGGGTATGCTCGGGCTTTCAAACACTAGATCTGGGGGAAAAGTGAAACGTTTCCGTCTTCCGAGTTTCCATCTGGCTACGCGCCTGAGTTTCTTATCTCTGTTTCATTCCTAGTCACGATGACGTAACGAAACGTTACATGACGTCACTTTTTTTGAAGCCGTTAACGTCAAAGAAAGAAAGTAAATAAACAGTGGATTTAACAGTATAACAGTAGGAATTTCTTGTGAGTCGTGTTACTGTGCATTTGTGTTGGATGTATATTAAAAAAGTAGTCCCGGCAGCTACTGTGAAATAAAACTCTATATTCAACAATGTGAAATAACACTTTTATTTCACTGATAAAATACAGTATTTGATTGCTTATCATAAAATAAATATATATACATATGTTAAGTAACCTCATGTTGACATGTAGATCTACTGTACATTACTTTCATTTGCACATCATGTTATTTACATATGTGACACATATGTTTTACATTTATGACACATATGTATATGATACCTATGTGGCACATATGTACACATATATATTTTTCATGTTAAAATAATACACCTGTGGCATATATGAAATGTATACATATGAATTTCATATGGAACTAAGATACATAAAATATGCATATTCATTTAGATCTACATGTATTTTGTTTGAACATTGTAGAAAATGTTTAAACAATCTGTTTAAGTTTTAATATTATTTAGTAAAGAAAATGCTCATATGTAATAAACATGTGTTAATTTCATATGAAATACATATGTGGAATACCTATATATTTTTCAAGTATGTATTATAGCTGAACAAAATAATAGTAATTTACTTGAAGAACTGCACATTCTCATAAAATTAACTTCTGTGATTTTCTGCTTTTATAACAAAAGTGTAAAAATCAAACCAAATCAGCAGCCCACAATGCACGTGGCGCATCGACTTTCCTCTGCAAAAAAACGTGCATTATCGTCATAAAAATAAAGTAGCTGTCCTTTCTATTATGCTGAATATTGTAAAATAAGCAACATGTCAATAAACAATATAGTAACTGGTTTATGAGTTATTTCAAAACCGCCAAGTTATTAATTAATGAACTATTATGCGGACGTGATTTTATGATCATAAAATAGGGAAGGCGTTCATTTAAAAAAATGAGAAAAGGCAATAAACGCGCTTGTAAAACGGCACACGTAAAGTCTCAGTTCTTTTATTACTGATCGGCAAAGTTTAAAAAGAATCGAATAAAAATAAGAAAAATCAAATCACTCATACCGTGATTTTAATTTTAAGAAACATAATGCTTCTGCTATCAGCAATCAGTGGCCGCCCGCTGTTTAATCAATTGCCTAGCTAGGACCTTTCTTCCAAAATGACTGCAAAGTACGAACTAACACATGTTCAATCTTTTACAACTTTTACTGTAAATACATTACAAATGTAATGCAAGACAGCAAGAAGAGCATGACGTCAGTGAGAAAGTGTCCATTCTTGCGGCGAGATATACAGTACTGGCTTTACCCAGGAAAAATACAGTGGTCTGCCTCTGCCAACAAAAATCGTCCGTCAAATATGGAATTAACATGTGCTAAAAATGACGAAAAGGACTATTCATTCATTCATTCATTCATTCATGCATGCATTCATGCATTCATGCATTCATGCATTCATTCATTCATTCATTCATTCATTCATTCATTCATTCATTCATTCATTCATTCATTCATTCATTCATTCATTCATTCATTCATTTCATTCTTCATTCATTCATTCATTTCATTCATTCATTCATTCATTCATTCATTCATTCATTCATGTTCATTTCATTTCATTTCATTCATTCAAACAAACAAACAAACAAACAAACAAACAAACAAACAAACAAACAAACAACAAACACAACCAAACAGCCTATCAAATACAGCATGCATATAGAATGTCATTTGACTATGTAATGCCACATACCTAATAACAATTAATATGTCTGTGGAAATGCATATATAATGTCAACTTGACCATATATATATATACTGAAAGGAAAAAGAAACAAATAATAGATATTTCCGCTATATATTTTATGTTTAATATGCTACTGCTAATCGAATGGTACAGGGCGACAGTAGGCCTGTCCTTTCAGAATAGAAGGTTTAAACAGCACCGAACACACGAATGGTTACCCCTTTAAAGTTATCATTATCGGCAGAATAGGCATTTGGCTCAAACAAGCTCTGTTATTGAGAGTTCTGAATTATTTAGAAAAAGGTGAAAGAATTATCAAAATCGGATGATAAACAAAAAGGATATGACCATTTAAAGGTTGTTCTAAAACTAATATGGGAGCCGCCATTTTTAGAACTATGACGTCATAGTTCCATATTACCATATATGGAATATTAATAAATATTATTCAAAACGAAGAAAATCACTGCAAATGAATGAATTGTTTTTACTTGTCATATAAAGTATTATTGCCATTAAAGTATTACATATTTTTCATACAGTTGCTGTCATTTTTCCCATATAAATCAATAATTGTTCATATTTATAAATATTCCATAGTATTATGGTCATTTAGAACCGTGATGGTCATAGCTCTCAAAACGGCCGCTTCTCCATATCTGTTTCAACAGAAACTTCAAAATGATCGTATCTTCTTTGTTTATCACCCAATTATGATAATTCTTTCACCTTATTCAAGTTTTTCAGAACTCTCAATAATAAAGATGGTTTGGTTGTGTCGCTACATTTCCTTTAAACGTTGCAATCTCTTAACATTGATCACAATACTGAAATGGCTTGACTTTTTCAAGCAAACACTTCAATATTAATGAATTTCGTGTAACAAAGTATACTTTGATTAAAAGGTATACTGACATGAGAGGGTTGTCCTTTCTGTAATTAGTTGTAGCCCCTTTTGTACAAAAAACGTTGAGATATATCTGGTATGTTACGTGGAATTAGGTGTATTATATATATAATAGTGTAGTATAGGCATTTTTTGATTATGCGCTTCCTTTTTTCCTTTCAGTATACTATACTGCGAAGTAAAGTTTGTCAAGTACGACGATAATAATCGTATCGGATAAAGGCCTTGCAATCTTATAAATCTCCACAAGTGTACAGAGTTTTTCTTTATCTTACCTGTCTATAAACAACTTGTTTTTATTTAATATAGAGCAATAACGCAGTGGGTTGACCACAACTTCAACTATTGATTTCATTCAAGTGCGTGCATGTTTGTGGTAAGTTTATGTTCAAAATAAATATATGTCCTGTTTTATAAACGATCGAGACAATCATTTAAAAAGTAAGAATAAAAAGAAAGAATTGGGAATTAGGTGGAAAACCATAAAGATTATATATTCCTTAAAACACGGCAAATCTTGATATTTGAAAAACTCCCTACATAATTTGCATTTCGTCTATAATTAATATTAATTAATAAGAATAGTTTAAAGCGAAAGTCTGCACTTCATATTAGTACTGTGACGATATTTGCACCAATTATATATTTATCAAAAAATGGTACGGTAGATACATGAAAGAAAATGTAAATTTAATTATATGCAAGCAGTTTTAAAGTCAAAATTTTACAGGATTATTAAATCGAGGCGATAATGTTAATGCTTGAAATAAAACTCAAGTTGTACGTGTGTGAACCCTTAAAGTTTTTAAATATTTATTTTAGGACTTTCTTTGAAAAATAAGTCTATGAAAAATAACATATTTATTTTTCAAACTTCTGTCATTAAAAATAATTGGATACTTGGAAAGGGCTGGTGGTCTCTGATCATGTATAAGGGAGAGCAAGTAGAAAGTGAAAGGATGGAAGCAACAGCAGGTGAAATAACACGTGAACTTGATCGAGATTCTGGCGATATCTATTGTTACAACGGAGGCCTTATGAACTAGGCACATCGTTAATTAAGATATGATAATTCTCACATTGTTTACATTAATAAAGTACTATGTGAGTTAACAATCAACTAGGATTATTTCTGTAATTGTATAATTTTTTTTTAATGTTCAAAACAGTATATTGTGACTTATACCATG